>JASVER010000148.1:1392673-1405751 GCA_030449065.1 Oceanodroma leucorhoa
CCAAAGCATTCCTTACATTTCCTTGAAAGAAGCCAGCAGTCATTGCAGAGGAAACATGGGAGCCAAGAGACCCACCTTTGGATTCAGAATTCAAGTTGGCAGATAGTGGGTACCTCTCAAACGCAAGCAACTACAAATACTAAATACTTCCTTATTCCAACATGAAGGAATAAACTGCAGATTACCCTATCAATATTTAGTCATAACTCCAACTCTCCTTAGAAGTTCAATAATTTTTACAAAAAAGTATTTTCTTACTGTTGTTGTCATCACTATTATTATTACTATTTTTACAAAGAACAGACTATATAAGGCCTCACCATTCCCAGGAAAGGCCTCACCATTCCCCATGGCACCTGAAAATTCCCATTCTTCCTTTAGGTTAGTCTCTAAGCCAGTGAGTAACATGCCTATCCATCAAGCTTGAACTTCAGTGCTCAAGTTAGTGAAATGAAAGAGGAAAAAATAATGTCCTGTAAAGAATCTATGAGACAGCTACACTACATCAATAGCAAGACTAAGAGGAAGTAAAATTATGTTTCTGCCATACTGGAATATTTCATTCTAGTAAGATTTTTCAAAATAAAAACTGCATCTACAGACACACAGGCATTGCGTGACAAATTCTTTTTGCCAGCTGCCCCTGCAAAAAGTGAATTTTCAAGTGATGGAAAAAAGCATAGGTTCAAACATCAGAATCACRTCATTAGTATGGCAAGTGTTCTCACAAGCAGAAGTGCATTAACAAACCTAGATACTGCTCAAGGCAGATGAAAATTATGTCAAGTGATGGCAGGGGAAAAGAAAAAATGAAAATATCATATTTACCCTCCACTGTCCTTTGGCTTGCAAGGTAAGGAGTAGAATATTTCAGCTTTGGTCTCTGAGTAACTAAGATTAAACCAGAAAATTGCCTTCAGATATTACAGATGAACAGTTTTTTTCAAAGCAGTGTCAGTACAGAGTTTTAAATTAATGAAGCCCATATTACATTCAGGTTTCTTACATAAAYATTTGCATTCATTACAGTATTATTCCATTTTTAAATCAGGGTGGCCTAGCTGAGTTGATGTAGAATAGAAACAGTTAACCTTTTAGTGAACTCGGCCTATAGAGCAGAAAATTATGAAGAGGGATTGAGAAGCTTAACAATTAAGTATCTCCTTGTTATCTTTTATATAAATGACTGACCACCTCACTGACATATTTGGCATTGCCTCTAGCAGGGRAAAAAAAAAAAAATCAAAAGGTTTTCACTACATTTTAAAATAATGTTTTTCATATTTAAGTATTGCCAAAATGATAGAAATTATGATGGAATCACTGTTTACCCATCACTGTCCTCGTGGTTTCCAGTGAAGGAAAAGATGTGGGCTCCAGGACTGGTCTTGGGAGAACTAAGATTAGAGATGGAAACTATCTTGAGATGTTATGGCAGTCTCTTTACGCGTATGAAGGCATCACTTTAATCACAGCCAGATAAATCAGTATTTAAATTGTGGTTTCTCAGGTATACTTTTCCTATCAAATAAATCATACACCAATTTTTTGTCACCCTGTATTACCAAAAAACCCCAACCACTGGCTGAACACTGCTCCTAGTAGATAATAATGGCAGTCATGATGTTCCAGAGCTGCCTTTTAACTGMAATAAATGACAGATCCCAAAATCCATTTTCTAGCATCAAACAAATATTTTCAAGCTATAAATTGAGAACTAGTCAATGAATATGTAGCCAGAACTTCAGCCTGCATCAAAGATACTGTCAAGTTTTGGAAATGACCACCTAATATTTAATAACAATTAACTAGCTCTGATTACTATATTCTTCACCACCCTTAAAAATCTGAACTTTGGGGCTGAAGAGATATATGTCTCGAAAAAAAGGAAACAATAGCTTCTTTGCAGAAAAATCCATACAAGTGAACTTAATAAAGATTTCCATCAAGAGTTGAGCCAACTAATAGAAGAAAAATAACGTGTGCTTTCTTAACCAAAATCTGCCAGAATCTCTAATGGAACAGCATCTCCTTAGTTTACAGGAGCAGGTTTTCATCCTGAAGAGATATGACRCACTTCACACAGACAGAATCTCATAAGCACACTGTTAGACAAGCATGAGCTAAAAGAAGAGTCACATTTATTTTCCAGAAATTAGTGAACAGATATGCAAATGACAACAGTGAAATGCAAAGATCATGATAAAAATCCCTTTACTTGTGTAGAATATACTATTGAAAAAAAAAAAGAAGAGAGTTTCTGATAAAAGCATAGAGCAAATTCTTAACACAAGCAGAAGATACGTCTGAGTAGATACCTCAGAAAATGGAATAAAAATTTTGAAACTGCCATCACACTTGCAAGAACACATTATAGGAAAAGTGGAAGAGCACAAATTTGATGACCCAACAAGGAGAAAATTTCAAACATGKAATTCTTGTTCTGAAAGAACTCTGTTAGACTCCTCCAGTCCAAGCAAACAAAATCCTTTGAAAATGCAATAAAAGTTTGTAGACTTGATTGACAGGGGGATGGATTGAAAAAGTTTCAGAAATTTCTCCCTTTCAATGATCCATTTGACTACATTCTTCTCTGTGGCTCTGTCCATTTACTGTCCTCTCCGATTTMATTTTATTTGCTGAAAAATGGGAATAGCGAGAGCTCCACAAATATATTTTCTGAATTACCTAGCCAATGTTTGCATCTTTACTAGCAATCAGTTGAAGAACTGTTAAACACAGCAGTTRGGATGGCAAATATAAAACAGAGTACCTACTTGTCCGTGTACAGGGGAATACTATAGAACATTTGCAAATATCTATAGGGGTCTGCAGTAGAAGACAAGTTTCAGAGTATACCAAAAGAAGAAAAGGAGAGTTCCTGTGTTCAGCATTAAATTTGTCCTATAGAGGAAGAAAAATATTAAAGAAACTGGCTTGATTCTTTAGGATACATACAGAAGGCCGACAAACCTTTTATGTCTCCAAATAAACATATATTTCTTTTTTCTCCTAGGCATATCTGGACTACCAAGTCTTGAACTATTTAAAAAAACCCTGAACTTGGGTTTGCAATGCCCTCTGTGCTATCTTTCATCTCCCTAATAAGAGTTTTGTCACTACAGCATAGCTTAAGAGTCCTCCTTCATGAGAAATATACTTGAATAGTCTACACAACTGCAGTATTTACAACTTGAACAACTTTTAAACTGTTTTAAAACCACAAGTGAACATGAACAATCAACAGAAAATAAATCTACAAAGAGAATTCCCTACACACATCACATACACCCCCCAACATTGTAACTGACCAGGAAGATGTCTTAAATACTAATAACCACAAAACTTCACTAYAGAAATAACAAAGTAAATAAAAAATAAAAAGCAGTATAACTTYAAGCAATACAGTAGTTATCTGTATCAGGATACCCTGCGTATAATGGAGAAGTTAAAGTTCGATTACCAGCCTCACAGCATTTTACAGGCACAGAAGTGCCCAGGACATTATACTGTAAAATTCTATTACATTAAGTAATACATAATTGGTCAATGGCAATTATGGGTAATAGCACCAATTAGTATTGCAAAAGTGAACTAAGAATTTAAAAAAAAAAAATCATAATCCGGCATTGTAAACATTATATACATTGCCTTAAACGAAAGTAGTACCCGATGCAGAATTTTTATCTTGCAGCTGTTCTTATCCCCAAAGTAAGGAAAATTAAACCAACATTTCACCAAAAGCACACTGGGAACTCTTCTGATAATTCCTCTCTGTCAAGAACACTCAGTTTGCAAGAAATGTCATTACTAGATTGGATTGATGGTATTTCCGGGAATCCAGATGCTTTAGACATGAATTGTGAACCTATCTGTGTTTCATTAAGAGCTGAAACGAAAATCTGGATTTAAAATGCTGAGGAATCTCAATGTTGCTGGGATAGCACAACACACTACCCAGCACAAGTTGTGCTGTTCAAGATGATGTAACTGYAAATACAAGCAAGATACTGAATGCTTAAAAGTCCTCTCTGTATTATGTGAATAAAGACAAAGATATGCAGCCCAATATGGTGGCAACAGGATCCAGTATCTGATGCTAAACAGAACTCCTGAGAAACTTCTTCTTTTACACTTTCTGGAGTTTAAATTACACCAACAGAAAAATGAAATTGTTACAAATTGGTATCAAAGACCAGTCCTTTAGCACTTTGTACCAAAACTGCTTTCAAGCTGCTGATCAAGAAGTGATTGACACAAAACAGTTCTTTAACAGGCTTGCCATTTAGACTGAAAAGTAAACATGTCTGAAGGTGTCCACAGCAGAAAAAAGGAAGCAAGTGGCAATGTGATGAAAATGAAAATGGAATCGCACATTGCTTACCAATCACTGTTTGTCTGGTTTCCAAAAAGGATGAGAAGTAGACTTGAGGACTAGTCCCTACATAGCTAAAYCAAATATGAAAGTCATCTTGAAATAGACAGTCTCTGCACAAGTGATAACATTGTGGTTTTAAAGGAAAAAAGTAAGTCGAGATTGAAAGTATTGTTCATTACCTGAATAACCACATTAGGTTTTTGGGTTGTGTAGCTCCGTAGAGCACAATAAATGTGAAGTCATTAATCAGTCTTCAAGAAATGAGGAAGAGTTCAAACAGGCTTGAAGAACCTTGGCAAGTAAACATTTGCTAAAAACAATGAATAAACAAGTGACCAACTAAGCAACTGTTTTTTAGAAGTGATCATTGACTAAGAGAGCCACTCCAGGGGAAATAACATGTAAGCAAGTATCTCACTGCAGTCTTCATTGTGTGGCTCGACTTCCTCACCTTCCTTTAGTTGAAAGATACTTCTATTCACTCTCTTCTCTCTCCCTTCCTCCCTTCCTCCCCCAGCACACAATACAAAATTAAAATCCAGAATTCCTTAGATTATTCCAAGGAAGTCCTTTAAATACAAACAACTGTATATRCTAATGGTTCTCATCTCATACCAAGCCTATACCTAGAATATGTTAATTAAACATTATTATCACATTTAATCACCTTTTTAACTCTTCTTCAAATCTGGGACTTATCTTTGCACGGAAATGTTTATGTTCAATTCCAGACTAGATCAGACATGATTTTCTCCATTCACCCAAACATTGTAAGTGTTGGGAAACTGATCCCTCTAGCTTGAAAAGAGTGCAGTATAACTTTCTTTATAGGCAAAGCATGCAGAATAAAGAATTGAACTTGGATGTGCTATTATATCAATATGTAGAAAACCATTATTGAAACTTTTTGTTAAGGCACTTGATCKTAAGTTATTGCTCAGTATGGAAGATGCATTAATGATAAAGACTGATTAATACCTCTGAAGAATAAATGGATAAAACTTAATTCATCTCCATTTCTTGATTTTAAGAATGTTTAGTTGGAATCTGCAAGCTTTGCCATTAACCTGCGATTACAGGCAGTTGGACAGCTACTAGAAGTTTCCTGTCAAATACCCATTTAGTCCACTTCTTACTGCAAGGGAGTTCTGGCAACAATTTGGAATAGACTTTGGATGGAACTGTCATTATTGAAAGGAAATGAAATATTTCTTCATGCAGGGACAGTAGAACAAGTAGAACCTTGAGCATTGACAAAACTGCATTTGTTCAGCGTCATTTTGTAAGGCATTGGTAAGTTTTAGTTTATTTTCTCAACACAGGAAGTAGAAGAATCCTAAAGAATAAATGGCAAGGAAGAACAGGAAAACTATATACTTTAGATTATTATATATTAATAATTGTAAGTAATTTAAATGTCAAGAAAATACCATATTTCAGCCAGTTTAATTTTACTGGAGTCTGGTATTAACAGGTTTCAAGGGTGTTTGAAAGCATCACATCTACCATAGATGCATCAGCTCAAAATTAATTTGTTGCAAATATTTTCTTTAATTACAATGTTTTGCAGTTTAGTTAAAAAAGTTGTACCCAAGCAATACAGCAATATATGTGATAAGCATGCTTTTATTTCTATTAGCCTTGGACCTATGCTGTCTCACTTACTGGCAGCAAAATGTCTAACGTAAATAACTGCTTTAAATATATTCAAATGAAAGGACTTAAGGGTCCATTCCCCACTATTCTGAAGCCTACATATTCATTCCTATTGATCCTGTTATTTCTGCGGGACTTACTCAACACTTTCAACCATTAAAATAGTTTCATTCAGGGATTTAAACAAAACTTATATTAGTTTTCACTCTTACCCATCTGCAGTATTGCAACTTAAAAAGAGAAAGCTACCATATGTAATAACACATGCCAAAGCCTATTATTATCAAGCACAGCAATACAGACTTGTAAATATATTAGGAATTTAGAGTTTTTACTGTTTTAAAGCATCACATAAAATTTCCTAARTTAATCTAGTATTTGAGAGAGCAAATTATGACAGTTCTGTAGTTATTCTGATTCACGTTAAACTTAACTAACAATATACCAAAAGTATGATGATATCTCTGTGAGAATTTCTATTTAAAATCACATTTTCAAGTATTACCAGGTACAGCTGACGGCATTTCTTGGATGCCAGATGTTTCAGATCTTGAAGAAATGTGCTGCTTTTCATCAAAAGCTGAAAGAAAATCTGGAGTTAAAATGAGAAGTGACTTCAAAGCCACAGTATTTGGACAGCAGCTGTTGGGCAGTTCAAGACAATACTGATGTGAGACCAAGCAAGATGGCAGCAGCTTTAMAGATCAGCTGTGAAATGAGGTGTTACATAAATACTGAAGCTGGTGTGAAACAAAGTAGGGTCACTTCTGGTATCTCATGCTAGGTAGAATTCTTCTCACTGGYCTTTTTTTTAAAGTACCTATTCTTTGAAAGAAATTTGCAACTACCAGAAGAAAATTAAAGGCAACATATGCTAGCAGAGGTCTTTTTTAGACTGTTATTTAGTCACTGTGGTAAATTATTTTTCAGCTTTGATTATACAGAAATGGCTGAATTGAGAGGGGGGGGGGAAAGGAAGAAAAAAAAAACCCCTAGCATCAAGTAGTCTTCAAAGCAATGTGTCTGAATGAATCTTAGCACTGTCCACAGGCAATGGAAGTGAAGGCAAGGGATGGAAAAGCTAATGGAATTACATGCTATTTACCCATCAYGCTCCCTCTGGTTTCCATGGAGGGATGAGATGTGAATTTCAGGCCTGGTCCCTGGGTAGCTAAGATCAAATATGAAAACAATCTTGAAACAATGAGTGAGATCAGTCTTCAGATWAGGTGATCTTTGGCCCTTTATTAGCAGGTCCGAAAGGTCTAAATTTATTTTAGATTTCTTGTATACACACTTCTAATTGATATTTGCGGTAGCCTACTCTGTTCTTTGTCTTATGGTTTGTTGGGTTTTTTGGATACATAACATCTAATTTTGAGGCATTTACTACAAGGCCAGCTGTCTGCATCTGATTTTGAAATTCTATCCAATAGCAACAGCTGACAGCAAACCCCTTCTCCCCTACACTTTAGTTTGGATGCTCGAGATACATCTTTTAAATAAGGAGCTGCAAATACCTAATGTTATTTTGATACAGCACGCCTTCACATTAGAAATTAGGCATAAAGTTATGAATCAGAGCTTAATTCAACCTAAAAACATCAGTTTATGCACACAAGTTGGAAAATGTATACAACTGGCATGGAAAAAAGCCTGTAGATGACCTCTTTGGGCAAAGACACAGAGCAAATTAATAGCTCAAGTTAGAAGAAGCATTGTTTTGTCTGCACACAAAAGCTCACTACTAAACATCAAAATTAGAAACTTTGTCATTTAGTTTATAAACACACCTGATGCCATGTGGGTTACACATTAAATCCAGCTAGCCTGCATTTTTAAAAGTCATGTGGGAACGGTTCATTGCATAACAAAAGCATGTAGTATCAACCTAAAGCAGTATCACAGAATCAGTGAAACACAGCGTAATTGAGGTTGGAAGGGGAATCCAGTATGCTAGATGCTGAAAAAAATTCCATCAAATGAACATTCACAGAGCAAACAAYTTGAAAGAGCATGAAGCTGTATAAAATGTTCAGCTTTAGACAGAAAGGAACCATTTTTGCATTCACAGAGAGAAGGGAAAATTGTCAGAATCATGAATATTAACCTAACCATACTATATATGTGTTCTGTAAAACATGAACTGTCGAGAGGGTTTAGAATTTCTCCTAAAGCCTGAAATAAGAGAGGCTGAAGAGCACRTTTTCACAACCAGAAGCCAGTAAAAGAAAATATATTGGTGCTTGTCTGAGGAAATTATTATATTAGACATTAAGAAAACATAATAATAATTTACCCAGTTCCACTTTACTTGGGTCAAATATWACGGGTTGCAAAGGTATTTGAACAGTTACTGTAAAAATACCAAACCAAACAAACACCATGTTCAGCTTGAACCTGTCAAATCACCCTTTATGACAATAAATATTTCTGTAATCATAAGTTTTAAGCAAAAGATTTTAGGGAAATTACACTGCACAAATAGAGTATTATGAGTGACAAAAGTACTGTTATTTGTTTATTTATTTAGAATAACTATCCACTGGTGGCTCCTGGTAGTTATACTGATTTCAGGGAATCTGTTGCTATGGCACTTTTGCAAAATCAGGACAGCTGAATTGGGGCAGGGCTCAATATTGATGTAAATCAGTAATTATAGTATGAGTAAATTCATGTTCAACCAAAGTACATATAAAATGATAATCTGAGTCATCTCTGTCCTTAAAACTTCCAGAAAAATTATAATTTGTGTGCAATATGATATTACCCAAAAAATAAGATATAACTGTCATACTCCACTATTCTGTGTCATGGTAATACTAAAAGCCTACTATATCAAYGTTGCTACCCCAAATACAGCAATGTACCACCTTCTTCCTGTAATAATATTAAACCCAAGGTAGAAAAATGTAAATTAACAGTACAACCAAAGGAGTAAGGACATTTCTTGTGAGAATTCCTAACGCTAATAAAATTTTCAAGAAATGTCATTACCAGATTTTGTTGATGGCATTTCTGGAATAGCAAACGTTGTGGGTCTTGAAAAAACAGGCTGTGTTTCATCAGAAGCTGAAAAGAGAATCTGAGTTTTAAAAGTTGCAGTGGCATCAAAGCCACTAAAATACCACAGTACCTAGCTGGCAGAAGCTGTTCTGTAAAAGGAAGCAATGATACAAATAAAAATCAAGACAGTAAATGGCCTGAGAGTCAGCTATAGGATGACTGACAGAATAACAACCAAGCTGATGTCTCCTATGGTATGGATACAATATGAGTTCAGTCAGAGTGGTATCCTCATATATATTACATTTCCAAGACACAGAATTTGTATCCTTTCGAAGAGCTTAGGTAGAATAAATGTCAAATAAGAACTAAACCTACATAAAACTCCTTACAGTAATATATGAGTATGTTCCTCAGTTATTCAGTCTGAGCAGGATGCTTTCTACTTGCCAATAAAAAGAAATAGTTGAATGAAAGTATTGCACAAGAAACCTGAGAGACACATTTTGTTCAAAGATAATGACTTCTGGTCTTACTATAGTTCAGGGCAGCGATGAGAAAGTGGAAACTATAATCTAATATGTGCTATTTACCTATTGCTACACATCTGGTTACCAGGTAAGAAAGAGATGCTGATCAAAGCTGGTCTCTGGGAAGCTAACAAAACAGCTAACAAAACAGAAAAAGTCTTGAGATACGGAGGCAGACAGTCTTCACACAGGTGGTATCAAAACACCTTCCTGAAAATAGTCAAYAAATTCATATTTTGCCCAGGGATCAGATTTTCCCTGCAACTGCCACAAAGTTACTTTGATATAAACAGGATTATTGAGAAAGACCATCCTTCAGTGGAAAATGGCTTAAAAGCATCTTTATGTTTTTATGACAATATTTTAATGAAAACACAAATGCAAAAAAATCAGATTCTATCAGGTGGTCACTAAGACTGTCATTTTCATTAGAAAAATTATGCAGCCAGCATGAAAGAAACATGGTCTATTTCTATGGSCAGTGGTATATGAAAAACTGAAGAGTAGGTGCTCTTGATGTTAAGAACACTCATAACTGATTAAAGTCAAAGGRCAAGTAATAAGAAATCTAAGTAGCCCGACTCTTTACATTAAGAGAGAATGCTGTGGTAGTTCTGAGAGAACATGCTGCAGAGAGCAGTAAAGTCACACTTGACTAGCTGCTAAAAGTTTTCCATCTAATGAAGATAGTTTGGTTTGATTGAAATGACCTTGGATAAAATAGAGTTCTCAACTGTAAAAAGAAACAAAAATACTGCATTCACGCTGAGGCAGGATAACTATCAGTACCACCCATGGATTATTAACACAGCTGCATCGTGTTTGTGTTCAGTGTGAATTCTGTAACAGATAAAAGCTAAGACTTTTCTAAATTTATCTGTGATGAGAAACTAAAAGAACATTGACCAAAGTTTAACAAGTAACACTAGGGAAAACATAAATACTGTATGTATGTTGCAATAAGCTAATCTCCAGATGACAAGAAACACTGATGATCATTTACCCAATTCCACTTCACTGTTGTCAGATGTAACAGGTTTGAAAGGTTCTTGAATAGTTACTGTAATAGAGAAACATGTCATTTTCTTGTGTTAGGATTTTAGATCGCATTGCCTCTCACAAATATATCACTAAAAAATTCACTTTTTCTGTAACTATGTTTACTAAGTTGCACTTAACCAATGCAGCAACAAATGCAAGAAGCTGTCCATTTAGTAAGTTTTAGAATTACTAAAATGAAAAATCATCAGCACTGAGCTGGAATGTATAACTTGAAAGGACTRAAAAAAAAATAATATACAGCTGTTTCACACTGAAGACTTCAAGGTCTGATACACCACTGCTTTGTACTTGGGCAGCTACTCATCCCTGAACACAGTGGATAACCAACCAAACAGATTTCAGAAGAATTCAGCCACCTGTTCTACTAATTCTACACCAACAAAATAAGGGTACAAAAGTGCAAATGAGTGAAAAACCTAGGCCTGAATTAATTTCACATTATTTGARATTTATATTCTACTTTAAACATCCTGACCAAAGAAACACAGCCTTACTATTCTCGAAGTATTTTACAGTTTATACCACCCAGCACTTTTGAACTTGTGCACTTAAAATTAAGGACCAAATCCTTCCTGAGACTACTAATATTGTGTCTGTACATTTAGTAAATGTGGAGCATCCATAGTCCTGTTTCCMTGTAATCTATGTGTGTTCAACAATTCTATAAAGATATTTCAGTCAGGTCATAAGACATGCATCTTTGACACACAAGCATTGTATAGCACTTATGTAAGTGCATTCAAAAAGTTGAATGCTCATTGCCCTTTACAATACTGAACACCACTTGTAAACATATCAAGAGGAGATGAAGAAGTTGCTTCAACTAATTTTTCACTCAGAAGTCAGCTTTATATATGCTTGCTTTGTTGTCTCAGCATAGTATACTGCAGAATCAAGACAACTGATTTTAAAGTTGGTCCCCAGAAAGAGAATGATGTTGGATATAATGATGTAATAAAATACCACTTGCTTAAATCATCCTAGCATGAACAGAAAACACAGCTGAGAACCTCACAGCAACGCTCTACCTTTTTTTTATGACCACATTCTGGGAAAAATCTCATGCTCAAATACAAATGCACATATTCTGCCTAAAAAAGCCTATGTTCTCCATAAAAACACAGGGAGAAATAGTAAATTATTAGCAGAAAAAACTGTAAAAATAATTTTAAATACTAAAATTCTGTACCGCAGCAGTCTCTTGAATATTAGAGACTACTTTAAAAAGTTGTAACAGGAATCAAATGTTCAATCAACAAATCTCTTTAAAAAGTGCCTACTAGCTAAAGACAAAACATTCCCTCCCCAAAGGATAATTGTTATACTGACAACCCAAAATTCATCAAAGCTCAACAATTTCCTCTCATCTGCTAAATTCTGCCCCACTCTCCCCTGCCACAACCCTTCAGATACTACCCTGAAATAGTCAGATCATATCAGGATCACTTACTTGAGGCTAGAACTGCTGGACACTGGCAATTATTACAAATAACATGAAGCCTTAATGAACAAATGAAAGACCATTGCAGGGAACACTAAAAAGCCAGGACAAATAACAAACACTGGAATAGTGCTACTTAAATATCAAGAAAGATCAAGGATCAGAAATAAAACAAATGCCATTTACCAGTCTCTCGCTCTGACATTTTTGCAGATGTAGATGTTTGGGGAGTGGAAGTAACATGAAGAAAGTCATGTGAGGCTGGAAAAAAAATTGTGGCTTATTATTTAAAAGATACATGAACCATCGTACCACGACATCATCTGCAACCATGGACTAAACCATTCAGATGGTTTACTGTCCAAATAATAAGGAAGTGAAGAAACATAAAAATGTATTCTGCAAAATAAGCAAACTTTTAAAAAGAAAGAGGTTAATATACAAAGATGTGTAAAAACACATAAATATGATGCAAAAAATGAAATGGAATGTCACAAGAGAATGGAAAACAATTCCCATGAGGTTAGTAGGAATGCTACTAGAAAAAGCTCAAGAACACTGGGCAAAGGGAGGCAAAGAGAAAGCAAATTTACAAGACGATGATACTGAAACAAGTCCAATTAAAAAAATTGGCAAAAATAAAAGAATGTAAAAAGTGATCCAGACTACATCACCAGACAGGGAAAGAGAAGGAAATATCCTTAACCCAGCCAAATTTATGTGTTTTGTTGTAATTACAAGTATCTGATTTCTCCATTGCAAAACGAGAAAGCTAAGAAAAGTCCTTTAAGTAATGCAAGGCAAGAAATGTAACTTCCCTGGAAAAGACYCTGAAGTGCATGACATATCTCAGCTGATATGAGAGCAAGACTGCTACAGACAAAAGTGCCACAACAGCATTGCAAGGCACTTAATATGGTTCATTACACTTTTAACTTGCACTCAACTTCAGGTCTGTAGGCTTACCAGCCTGCTCATGTTTTGCTTTGTTACCTCATGGGCCAG
>JASVER010000148.1:1407396-1508177 GCA_030449065.1 Oceanodroma leucorhoa
CCAAAGCATTCCTTACATTTCCTTGAAAGAAGCCAGCAGTCATTGCAGAGGAAACATGGGAGCCAAGAGACCCACCTTTGGATTCAGAATTCAAGATCTGATCTCACTTTTCCCTAGAATCAACCAAATCCTTCATTCTATGGGTCAGAAATCTCAGTCCCTGGCACTAATAAAGTGCAGTGACTCTGTAGAGAAATGCCTGCAAACAAGTGACCAAAGGCAATTTTTCTGCAGAATTCTAGCACATCTTTCAACCACTTACACTTGTACAGTCCGTCATCCCATTGTACACTAAAGAACAAGTAACTTCACTAAAGTGACTTCCTCATACTCTCTTATCCTAACTTTGCACAGAGAAAATGCACAACCTAATACATAAGCCAGTGTAAAATCTAGTCTATGTGTACTCATTTGCACTGTGCAYCTTTGCTACACTGTGGTTTGACTCCAGATGTATGGGAGGCAAGACTGTTGGTGACAGTTTTCAAACATGCACAAATACGATKAAATTGGTGGTAATAAGGAAATGGTGCCTAGTGATTTCTCTGTGATTTTTTGATATTCCCAGCCTTTGGAAACTGAAACCCTCCTGTTTAGGTCCCTCCTACACAAACCTTTTCTAGCAACATTCAATGACTCACTAACCAAATCAGTAACTGGCATTTTCCCATGGTTAAAAACTCACAGGGTATTCTTAAGAACAGCAGCTAAAGCTCTTTCCACCTATGGAGAAGCTTTTACATCCAATGTACAAAAGGACCAAATTTGACATGTTAGCACTCATATAACCATTCCAAATAACAGTCCTCCATATATATACAATCCTTCACAAAAAAGTGGATGAAAACCCCACAGGACAATCTAGCTAATCATTTACAAACATAAGAAAAATTAATCTTATCATTTCAACATTTCATTCCAAATTTCTCAAACGTTGCAGCAGATGCAGCTGGTCTCTCTTTCTCTCCAGTTACACTTTTATACAGAGCAAGTCAGAATAAACCTTCCATTTAACAAAGCATTTCTTTGTCTTTTGAGAGACTGCCTATATGTCAGAAGAACTACAATGAAGAGAGATATCATTACCAGCTGAGATTGGTGGCATTTCTGGCATGCCAGATGTTGTGGATCTTGAAGAAAGAGACTTCGTTTCACCTAAATCTGAAAAAATAATCTTGTGTTAAAAGGCTTAATTGCCTCAGAGCTACTACAGATAGCACAGGACTCAGCAGACAAATGTTGCATTGTTAAAATGGAAGCACAAGGAAATTTTCTTGMAAATCAGTTAGGCATCACTATGTCTCATGAACTGTTAGGCTGGTGTGGAAGTCAATGTGGAAACCACGTGACTTAATTGTTCATACTAATGAAAATTCTTATTACTACTTAATAATCTTAGCACATTAAGAATTGCAGATAGTAAGAAAACACCTTTTGATCTAGAAAACAGTCAGTGGGCCAGCCAACATAAAGCTAGTCAAAACAACATTTTCACAGAAAGATTACACAGAAATGTATGTTAAGTGCTTAATTCCCCTCTCACAGATAAGTTCTCTCAGCACAGGAGAAAACCCCAAAACTGAAAAAGGCAGGTCTACAGCTGGGAACCTCAATAATGAGAAAACCAAACCCAACTAACTAAATGGAAGCCACCTCTATGTTCCCAATCCTCCATCTACAAAGACGAATGATGAGTGCAGATGAGAATCCAGTTAATGGCAGCAATAAGTGGTACGAATTACTGGGATGATGACAACTAAAGCAATGCAAAGCTTCCAAAAATAGCAGCAAGGATAAAAATGAAAAGAAAATCTTTACAACTAAATAAAGTAATCTTATCAATTTTACCCAGTGCCGTTTCTAAGAACTGAGGTTCTGTAGTGATTACGGGCATGGATATTTCCAACTCAGTAGTATCTCTAGCTGCAGAAAAAAAAAACCCAAACATAAATACACTTGAGAAATAGCTTCATGTAAATAAATTAAGAAGAAGATTTGGGGGAGAGAAATTTTACCTTTCACTGCTCTGCAGAATTATTTTTTATTATTATTTATTTATTTACAAAATTAACCTTCTTTTTTCTAAGTATTTTAAATACCCTCACTAACTACTTAGCTGAAGATGTTATTCTAGTTTTCCCATGTGTGCAGATGTTCATAAAGAGTTTGAAAAACAATCTATGTGTAGTTTTACATGCACTTGCCTTAAATAGCACCTGAAAAAACAGCTCTACAACTTATACCACATCTTTCCCTAAAGTTAAGAATTCTTCAGAAGATTTAGGAAAAAATGTGATTTCAGGAGATTAAAGTCTCTCGGTACCACTTCATTAAGTCACTTAGCTCTATGCTGTTTCTCAATTTCAGCCAATTTCTTTCAGTCAGATTTGGGCGCAGGTATCCCATATAACAGAATGACCTAACTTGAATTAAAATCATTGCCTGKGAGTAGGATGCTTTATAGAACAGTGCAGCAAAACTGAACTCTTGAAAACTGTATTGGTATGCCAAGAACCAGTAAGTTATACAGCAGAGAATGTAATAAAATTTTGAGCAATGAACTGCTTTCCTTTCCCCTCCACCTCCTCCTACCCTTTCTCCATTGCCCTCACCTCTTATGCACATACTTCTTCATGTTCAAGCAATGCTTAAGAAACTTAAGCATCCTCAAATATCAAAGGCTACAGGAAAAAGAACAACCTATCTCCAAAGCTGTAACCCAAAGTATAGCTTAGTTAGAAAGGTCTGGCCTGAGATGTGTTTACTTTCTTATTTTAASACAATACATAGGATGTTGAAAAACAGACAGGCAGAAAGAGAGAAAGAAAACAATCTTATCACGAAAAAGTATCATATCTTACTTGACTGTAACTTCCTTGCAAATTTTAAATCTTTTCTTGACACACCCATTTGATCAATACACCGATTTGATCAATTATTCAGGCTCTGTAAGCTAGCTGCAGTCTTGCTTTAAACCTGTACTGTGCCTGATCCCAGGAATTACGATGCTGTTATAAGATTTGAAAAACTAACGCATAGGGCAACACCTAATGCAAGCACTATGGAATAAATGTCTGAAATCATCAACATGGAAGCAGTAGTAAACTTTTCAGCACCAACCAACCAAMCAGAAGGGTATGCTTCTGAAATAATATTACTATAATTTACCAGTGTCTGGTATTTCTGAAGCTGTAAAAGTTTGGGGAGTAGAAGTTACATGAAGGAAGTCATGTGAAGCTGGAAAATAAAAACAAAAATCATGCTGCATTGTTTTGAAGTGACAAGAACCATCATACAACAGCATCATATTCTTTTATGAGCTGAAGAAACTTCTAGGTAGTATTTAACACATTACGTTCYGCAGAAAGGTATACTCTGAAATGTACAATAACCAATTAAGTGTGACTTTAAAACAATTTCCAAAAWCATGCATTAATGCACAGACACATAATGCTACTAATGACTAAATTGTTAGCAGAATCGCGCAACAAAAGTTGAACTATAGAGTTAAAAAGGAGAAGTACAAGGCCTCTCCAAAAAGGAGAACAAATTASGAATAAAACTGGAACTGCATGGAATTTTTGTCTAGAATTCCAAGGATCAAGGGGGACATCCTGGTGCTGAAATTGGAGAAGGAAAAAGGATGACAAAACAGGAACTGTACCAAATGAAACATATAAACTGTCTTTTGTCAGACATGTGAATGGCTGACAGTTTGCAATATATCTCCCCTTTAGTAACGTATTTCCTTCAAAAATTAATTTCTTCCAAAAACATATGCATCAGGCATTACACTATYGGCATGCTAATGAAGTGAAATCTTTCCAGCTGGCTCCCATCTTACTATTTTTTTTTTCTTCTTTTGGGTAACTGTCAGCAGCCCCAGGTAAATAACTAGCTCTTACAAACTCATCTATAAAATAAGAGAAACACATCATAGAAATTTTCTAAGGACCAGCTAGCCAGTGTCTGAATCTTCAATAACATGTTTTTATAGTGCCAGTTTTGAAATCTGGACAGTTAGAAGTATGTTGATGTTTATACAGAAAGGCTAAAAGAAGAGCTACAGTTTCAAAAGGTGTTGGAACTTCTGCAGTTTCCATTTATTTCTTAGRATTCTGAATACTTCAGCAAATCAGGATATTCCACGTACGAAACTCAGGCGACRACAGGCCTATTTAAATTTAGTATTTACTGTAAGTCCAATTTAATTTTAAAGCTAAGARTTACATGCTGTAGCCAAATATGGAAAAACCTCCAAACTACTAGTTCAATATTTCATATAAAATGTCATAAAGAAACCTGCTATTTGATACAGAACTTTCATACCTGCAGTTATTCTTTATTTATGTCAAACTGAACAAACTATTTAATGAGAGGCACTATGTCTCCTCTGAAAATTCCCAGCTGTCAAGAGGATTAATCTTATGAGAAATCATTACCAGCTCTGGTTGGTTGCACTTCTGTGGTACCAGTTGTTTTGGATCCTGAAGAAACAGGCTGTGTTTCCTCAAAAGCTGAAAAAAGAATCTGAGCTTAAAATGCTGAGAGACCTGTGATTTAATGGATTAGCATCAAATAGCTTAGTGAAGGCTGTGCAATTCCAGATGATACTAATGCAAAGCTAAGCAAGATGGCAGATGGCCTGAAAGTGAGATGTGAGACAAGTGTGTCATGACAAGAGGAGATGATGGCTTGCAATACAGTCTTCTGGCCTTGAAATTTGACTTCCACATGCCCGAAAGAATTCTTACCAACAAGGAGTTTTATCTTATTAAATTTTCTGGGATAAGAGCTGCAGCTATACAAGAAGAAATAAGCTAACGATGAGATATGACAACACTGTCTTTAAGCAGTTTTTAAGCCAGTAACAAACATGTTTTTGAGCTGGTTACACAGGCACAAGAATGGTGAATAAGCAGCTCTCTGTGAGTGTTGGTAGCCAAGATTCTAAAGCAGATCTTAAAATTACCATTTGCAGATCTACATGATGCTAAGATAATGGAAAAAAAATCGTGGAAATAATCTGCTGATTACCCATCTCTGTCTCTCTGGTTTCTGAAGAAGSTAGAGATACAGATTTCAAGACTGGACTCTGAGTAGCTAAAAGCAAACATGAAAAAAACTTTATGACACTGAGGCAGACACTCCCCTTGCATGTGGTACAAAATCTAATTTTAACTGTAACTAGCAAGTTTTTGTTTGTTTTGAAGGTCTCTTCTTTCCATTAATTTTTACCCCCTTTCAAACTTTGCCATACATTATCTAATCAGGCTGAATCCATATTACTTAAGAGGTTTTTCTTCACAGTGAAGCAGCTACAACCCAAACACAATACATTTGATATTCACAGCACTCGCAGATCTGTATAAACTGGTTACTATTACATTATGTATAACTATTTTAAAAGGAGGTGTAATGGGMAAAGATAAAAAAATAGTACAATGAAGTCAGTGAAATAATCATGAAAGCTAGTAAACAGCACCTTTTACCTGTTATGCTGTAATGAAGACTATTACAAAGCTTTTATGGTTATTTCACTTTGAAGTATGGACAACCTGAAGTCTGCTTTAATGAAAACAGGGAATCAAGGTGGAATTGGGCATTCTTACCTAAAGGCCATCATGAACGACTTTCCACCATGTATAGGTTTTGCACTACTGTCCTGCTTCCAAGAAACAGATCCTATTCAACTGTGTGTACAGGCCAGTAAGTATCGTTCTTTCCAGTGAACTTATCTGCACCAGTCAGTTATGCCCGGTTAGGTTATAATATATTTGAAAAAGAAAATTTTTAATTAATTTTAATTGGTCTTTATCAAGATGAGGTTTTTTGAACCTCAGTTATACCAGAATTTTAAAATTAAATTTCTCTTAATGCTTGAGATTAAGAAAAACATTCAAACAACTTGGTGTAGGATTCATTTTTAATGTAGACAATATGAATATAAGCCAAAAAGTGAACAGACTTTTATTTCATATATTGGATCTGCTTTCCTGCTTACTTTCAATCCAGCTCATCACATTAACAAATACGATCCCAGGTTACCATCCTGATATAGTTGGACTCAGCAGTTGGACCAGATGATTGTTGTAGGTCCCTTCCAACTGGAACTATTCTATTCTAGTCTATATTTATAGAGAAGAAAATAATACCAACAAAAGCAGTATGATTCACAGCTTTTGGAAAAAGCTTCCGTTGTTCCATTTACATACAGTAAGAACTACGAGAGATCTCCCAAAGGCATCAGAACATTGAAGGCATGTTAACAAAGCTATCTTYTCAGAAAGGTTTGAATTCAAAATATACCGACCACACAGAAAGTTTATAAAACAAAGGAGATGTCTCCCTCTGGTAAAATCAAGATAGAAAAACTAAGAAAAAAAAGTCTTCAGGGGAACTAGGGCAGAATACAGGTCACACACTCTTAAACTTCAGAAATTAAATTTTGTTTTCTTTGCCGATTTTATGACAGCAGGTGATCAAGGCATGCAGAGGCACGGTGGAGAGAAATCTCCTCTGTACGACCCCCTCCTCCCTCTCACAGAATATCTCTGACTTCAGTGTTGACTTCATGGGGAGCACAGATGCTCCAGCTGACCCAATGGCTGGGCTCAGCCTCACATAATCAAATCCCACTTTTGCTAAGTGGAATTATTTGGCAGGAATGGAAGACACGAGAACAAAACTGGAATAAATACTTGAATGAAACATGTATTTTGTCTCAACTGTTGTGATTATTTTACCTTTAGCACTGAGACAAACACAGGATTTGCTTTCCCCAGCAGAAAGCAAAAATACTTCCCATCCCTAACAATTTTTAGGTTTTCAGCTACATTTATAGAAAATAGGTTCTTAAATCACCGAATTGCGCTCTCTCTCTCCAATGCTGCCTCTAACTGGATTTAACCAAACTTCTTTCACTACAATGAAAACAGGTATGTATCCCCATCCCCTCAAACATATCTGGAAGAGAGCTGTCAAAAGTTGTAGCAAATTAAGAACAAATTGTGAATACTATTTTCCTGTTCTTGAGAATTTGGTTCAAATATGCATTTCAAGAAGTAAGAGCTGTTCCTGGAAATGATTTTAAAATTTGGCAGACTGCATTAAGTAAAAGTATGCTGTCTAAATAAACCAGCACTACTATATGATAACTTCTTGACTAATGCTTAGTGAAATATAAATCCATACTGATTCAAGGTCACTCCAGTTAAGTAGTGCAATAGCTGTATATATAGATAGCAGCAACAAGCAGCTGTTTTTGTAGAATGGAATGTTTATGACTAACACAATGACACAGTGTAGAGAAATACAAGCCTGTTATGAAAGCAGAGGTCTTGAGAAGGGGAGACACAGGATATGGCGTAGAGGAGTGCAGGCATGGGATGATAAGAGATGGGGACCAGGCTTGGCACTGAGATGCCATGCCATCAACAGCTCAGTGATGGTCAGTTATAAAAACTGCACACCTGGAGCTGGACAAAATTTTCTTTAGGGGTAACAACAAGAACACAGAAATAGCATCTAACATACACAAATGCCACCATATATGGTAAATTCAGATGTAAGGTGTCTCTCAGCACAAGAAAGAAAGAAAGTACAGAGGAGGAAGAAATCATCAACATGAACATCATATTCCTCCCAGCACAGGACTCCAGATGCTCATCACTTGCTGAAACATCCCCACTCATGACCAACACAAGCATGAAATCACCAAGCTTAGGACCCAGAGGTGTAGTGGAAGAGTGAGCAAAACACCAGGAAAAAGGGTAGAAACTAAGAAGTTTGTGCGTTAGTATTTTAATTATGTTACTGCTATTATTGAGGCTTTTTCTGTATGTAAGTACTCTACCTGCATTAGTACTCTTTGCTTTACTGTAAGACTTACATCTAGGCTAATGACAATCCTTGAATTAGACAGACTGTTAAGATCTCCATTACAATAACAATAAGTTCTTGGCTTTATACACAGATACATGTATATGCATATACCTATATGTAAATACGTATGTCTATACATATACACATACATGTGTGTGTATATATATGTAAAATATAACTTTAAAAAAAAGAAAGAAAAGGTGTGTTTCCTCTTTGCCCATATGAAGATCTTGACCATAACATTTTGACCCTAAGACAGGTAAAATTACTTTGAAAATGTGAGCAGTGCCATACTTTCTCAAATATCAGGCCTTTCCAAAGCATCCTGAAGTTCATCACCAAACAACTAATGAATCCAGAAGTAAGCAAACACTTACAAATATTTAAAACACAACAACATCTACAAATTATGGCACTATTTTAACCAAATATACAAGTATTTGGCAAACTACATGAAAACCCACAGAACTGATGTTGGCTGGAACAGTATTCCAACTCAGAAATACAGTCAGACTCAGAAGCTTATGGGGTACTTCCAAGAAAATTACAAAACTAAGAGTACAGATTTTAGCTAAGTATAAATTGCCATCACCATTCTATACATAAAAGTTAGTCCGTATTTCCTCAAGGGTTTTTCTTTGTTTGTCAGTACTATCACTACTTAAAGGGGGCTTACAAGAAAGATGGCGGTAGACTTTTTAGCAGGGCCTGTTGCGACAGGACAAGAGATAATGGTTTTAAACTAAAATAGGGTAGATTTAGACTAGATATAAGGAAGAAATTTTTTACAGTGAGGGTGGTGAAACACTGGCACAGGTTGCCCAGAGAGGTGGTAGATGCCTCATCCCTGGAACCATTCAAGGTCAGGTTGGATGGGGCTCTGAGCAACCTGATCTAGTTGAAGATGTCCCTGCCCATGGCAGGGGGGTTGGACTAGATGACCTTTAAAGGTCCCTTCCAACCCAAACTATTCTATGATTCTATGTTTATTTTTTAAAATGAAGCATTAATCTGGAGCATCCTGTCACAACAATAAAGCAAAACCAGACTTAAAATGAAAGAAGAAATTTGCAAATTTTGTGAAGAAAAAGATAATGGCTACCATATTTTACATACAGAATGATATTATTGCAGCTGAAGCACTGAAATTTACCAGCCACAGAAGCAACAAAAGAATTAGATAATTTTCCACTGAAATTTACTCGAATTTACAAAGAAAGTAATTACCAAGTTCTGTCAATGGACTTTTTGGAGCATCAGAGATTCTGGATCCAGAAGGAAGTGGCTGTATTTCATTAGAAGCTATGATAAAAGAAATAATCAAGGCTTTACTTGATTAAAACTATTACAAGACACAGTATGGAACTATATTTTAGCTTATAAACCACTCACTCCTGAAACCAATGATATTTAATAAAAAAGAAAAACGTAGTTCCAACCTAGAAAAAAAAATCCACATAAAACTTTGTCACTTAAAAAGCTGTGTGGTATATGAATGAAACCACCTTTTTCCTAATCATAATATAAAGAGCCATCAATCATAGGAATTTGATAATGAATGTCCGTCAGTAACTATGACCACCTAGTTTGAAATTAAGCAGTGACCGATCTTGATTAAATTTCATCTTTTAATCTTTAAAAGCATGGGAAAAAACCAAACAAGGTTGATTATGCTTAAAAAAAAATGATTAAATTTAGAATGAAAATTAGATTGATGGTTTAGCTTCAGTAAATTCTGGAAATCTGCTTGCAACTGTAAATGAAAAAAGGTAAAAGAGAGAGTATGACATTAACATGAATCAATGGGATTATGTAAAAATATGTTTACTGAGAAGCATTAGCATCCTCTTCATGGGAAGATCTGTATTTCAGTCCTGCAAATGCTGATGATCTCTTCCTTTATCATACCTCATCCTGTATGTATGCCACCCATGCTTTAGAAAAATGTAATCAAAATTTAAAAAAACAAAAAGAAAAAACAACTTCAAGTTTAAATTTATGTTCATAATTCTGCATGGCTTGTAGATTAAAATACAGGCAACAGAATCAACATTGGATAATTAAGAATTCTGAATGCAAGAAGTAAGTAGATGCTGCTCCAAATCACAAAACTAACAACTACTATCTCTCATTCTAAGACATTTCTATGAAAAAATCAGTAGAGCTCTTTTTTCCTCCAGGACAAATACAATTATATCATTCACATGCAATATAAAATTTTCCTTTTTCATCACTGTTGATGTTACCTAAATTAACCTGTCATCAGAAGAAAATGAAGGAGGCAATTATTTCAATTCTATCACTGAGGTTAATTTTACTGATGGAAATTTTATGTGATGTCAATCATGCAGATCACATAGACAGAAAGCCTTATTTTGAAGAATAAAATTGAATCACCCAGTCAAATCTGCTAGCAATAATCATATGTATAACAGCCACAGTTCAGCCACAGCTAGATGCATCCTGCTTTACGTTTCACGTGTGAGTTGCTGGAAACACAAAGGGAATCAGAAATTTTTAATTAGGACTTCCTTTGGAGTCAATACAAAGGGAATGCAGCAAGTAGTAGAAAAAATACTGCTGGAGATGAAAAAAGCATTTAATGTACAAAGAAGGTAAAAAGCAGCAAAATTAGTTACCCAGTATATTTTGAGTTTGCACCAATTCGGGTTTAGGCGTTGATTTAAATTCCTCAGGTCCATGTTTTTTCTCAGCCTGAGCTAGAAGAAAGAAGCTTTATTTAATTTAGAATCCCTCTGAGCTTTTCTTTATCTACTGCCCATAGCTCAACGCTTTTCTTACCATTTTATGCTACCTCATTAGAATAATTTCTGCAGCAGCTCGACTCCATCATGATTAATATTTATTTTTGTTTTCAGATGTGAAGTCTATATGTTTTGGATTTATTTTTTTGCAGTTTTACATAAGCAAAGGAAAATATAAGTCACAAAGAGCAAAGCTAAGATCAGAAGCTCACACTATACTTCTGTTAACAGCCTCCCATATTYATTATGATGTTATAAACAAGATCCGTTACATCACAAAGTGTATTTATAAATATTTTCCCCGATATTCTGGATTTTTTWAAATCCTTCTAATATAAAAATTATCAGGAAAAGAATAAAGATTCACCTATAATACCTTAGCTCTTTCATTGTTCTAGTAAAAATATAATAGGCTTTTGACTTTCATTCATTCTTCTAATTCTACATGTTCAGAGTAAAGCATGGGTAGTTTATTAAACAGCCATTAAATGGACCTAAACAGAATTGCTGACCGTATTTTAACAAACTAGTGCATAATTATACTCTTCCAGCTGTTTCACATAACATTTAATTCCTATGGTATGTAAGTCAAGATCACTTCTTTGCTCTCCATCTTGCTGGAGGTCCCATAGTGTTTAATCAAGTCATACAGTACACACAACTGGTAATCTCAGATTATAAAATGACAAAGCTTATTGATATGGAACATAGGATGGTAAGGTCTCAGCCTTGAATGTGATAAGAGCATTAACTCCTTCCACAGAGCATATTGCACAGTGCTTAGCACATGCTGGTATTTAGAGGAGATCAATATACCACTAAGTTTTAGTATTCATTCAGTTTAACAAAAGATCACTTTCTTTTTGAGATACAATAGAAGAGAGTTACTTTTGGTTTTCCAGTATGGTCTTCATGCTTTTTCCACAAGCTATTGAGCATGCTTCAAGCAAGAACTGATCATGTAGGTATATATAAGCTGCTTATTTCTTTTCCCAAAGAAAACATGCTGTTTTTCAGATTCTAAATAGTTACATAGATGCTACTAGTTACAATCATTATAATATTTTCTGTTTTGGAGTATGGCGCTTTTCAGTGCCACAAAAGCTGGAATCTCCACAGATGCTGCCTTATTAGGACTCAATTCAGCTTTTACTAAGTCAGTTACTGTGCTGTTGCTGTTATCAGTGGAAGGAGGAGTTTGCTCTACAGAGAAGTTGAAGCAATTTATCTCTATGAAGCTTGTGGGAAAAAATTCACCCATAAGAGACCCAGAATCAACAACTAACAAACTCATACCCCAGAAGTACCTCAGAAGTACTTCAAAAGCTAACATTTCTTACTGTTGAAATGTAATAATGAAAAAAAAAAACCACAACAAAAACAAAATGACAAACCCACCAAAAGCAAATACAGAAATTTAGAACTCATTATGCTTGGTTTTTTTTTTTTTTAGAGGTCAGATGGTTTATACTCATATGAAGCACGTCTCTTGTCAGCTAAGTTAGCTGAGCGAGCTGAACAAGAAAAAGCATGCCTGGAACTGGGACAAAAGAAACCAGGCTCTCCTCTGTTTTGCACAGAACAGACTTTTTTTTWAAAAAAAGATACAGGAAGCAGAAAGTTTAGGCTTTAAAAGCTAAATTAGAGAAAAAGAGAGAAATGCCTTTGACTTTTCGAGGGCACCAGGTAAACTAGTCTYAATGTGCTGGTTCAATGGTAGCTGCAAAGTAAATGGTTAATACAACCAAGCAAGGTAAATTACTTTACTATCACAGCATGGAATACAGAAAGAATGCACTTAGGCAACATTTCTTAAACTATTTTTCCTCTAACTTCTCTTGAAGTTCTCATTCATGTTCCTCTCTTCCTCCACAACTGGAATTAATATATTCTGATGGAAGCAATAATCTCACTCCTTCTCATATCCCATGTGAGCACAAGGGGAAGTCTTCAGGGGCCAGAAGGATGACAGGAGGAACAGAACTTGGGAAACATGGCAACAAAGGAGTTACTCCTACTATACATTAACCCTAGTTTGGATTCACAGGTGGTACTTTTCATTTCAAGCCTATTCTCTATTTCAGAAATCTGATTTGATAAATTTCTGGTACAATCCCTTATGTAAAGAAATAACTTGCTGTTTGTTTTTTTTTTTTTTAAATTGGTTCTTCCATGTCCTAGACAAATGTGCTGATATTTCTAACTATTGGGTAGCTCCAATTTCCCTGTGAAGTTAATAAAAAGGCTCACACTTGATTCAACTGAGAGAAAAAAAGTAGTGGTAGTTTGAGGTATATTAGACAGCATTTTAAAGATTGAAGAGGGGAAAAAAAAAAAAGGGCATTATGAATTTGTGCTGTTATGTTAAGAATAAATTAGTCCTAAGTGGAAAATATGGTAACAAGCCTGGCAAAAACAAAGCATGAAAGAGCTTACTAACCAGTCTTTCCATGGAAGTGCATGCCAAGGGAGGTGAGGCCTGAAATTAAGAAAATGACGGGATGCCTAGCTGACAAATACACCAAAAAAAGTTACTGAACCGCATCACATCACAAAACACACCCTTTGACAAAGACTCAGTGGAATACAGGAGCGGCCCAGCTCATAAAGCCTTTCAGATAGTCCGCTTGCTGAAATACTTCAAGTTCCTTTCCTCCCTTCTTGCATGACTGATGACACAACGGCTGCTACAGCACACAGCTCCTTTTAAATCAACRTTCTGCTACCACTTCTGGCACCAGCCCTTAAACTTTTCACAGCAAATAATTACTATGGCTTAACTCAAAGAATCCAGTATGATCTTCAAATAGGGAAGTCTGAATRAAATATAATGAAGATCCTATTGCTAAACTCAATTAATTGTGCCTATATATTACCCTGCCTCTCAAATACAACCCTTGCAAAAGGCCGGTGCTCAGATCTCTCGCTTAAGTTAATTGTGAAAGTCTGGCTCAAATGCCTAAGTACTCAAGTTATTTTTGCATATGCAATGGCTAGACAGAAATTACACTCRAAGAACTTCTTTTTTCTTTTAAAGTATTCACTTTCATTTCCCTGTTTCCTGCCACCCTCTATTTTTTTCCTCTTTAACCACAATGAATACATTYCTTAATGTAAATAGTGTGACTTACTCATACTTTAACATGAGACACTGGTGTTGTGATTAACAAAGAATGACTGAAAGGAATGGTCACCACAGAAAAAGAGACATGGAAGCAAAATCMCAGAGGAAGCATGAAGTGGAAGATGAAGATGATTCTAAGTATTTCAGTAAATAACTAATGGTGTGATAGCAATAAGAACACGTTTAGTTGTAACAAATGGTTATATATAATYTGTCACTAAAAAGACAGTACTTGCCTATTATTATCATGTATAATGAAACACACTATCCAACTTCATAAACATATAATTCTGTGCTATGTCTAGAGATGATGATGTTTATGGTTAGAATTACTGCATGCCAGCTACATAAACATAATTACAGAACACAAAGGAAAGGAAACAGAATGGACTGATTCTCTCCTCCCAAGGTGATATATCAATTCTGGTCTCAGATTTCACACTGTTTACCTGATTAACCAGTAAATTCCAGYACAAGGAATGATGTATTTTGATTAGATGAACACAAGCCTGAGGACTAGGATTTGGCRGGAGAGACGATTACAAAAATTTCTGCATTCGGTTCTCACTTTCACAAAATGGCAAAGTTCTATAAAACATATTTGTAGATTGCTAGTTCTGCAGTTACTTAGACAAGGTAAATAATTTAGTAAAATAACTGCAGAATTTAAGTCCACAAGAGACCTCAAACTGTAAAACAAAAAAAAATAGGTTGAAAAAAAAATAATAGTCTCCACAGTTTTTCAAAAAGTAACCACACATTTCCAATTAAAAGCAAGCTGTTTATTACACATATGCTAAAGTTGTAAAGTCCAGAGCCCCCTTTGATAATAAATTCCTGTGGAGGAGCATCTTTGTTTTCCTCTTAACATTTAGGATGAACAGAAAAGAGCTATCCATATGAAGGTTTTGCAGAAAGGAACTGATGATTAAAACTAGATTTTGGCAAACACACTTATCTATTGAGTGGGAAATAAAATTCTGCAAACATTTTCAGAGAAAAAAAATGATGGACTGTTTAATCTAAAAGATGGTTGTCAATCATTACATAATTTTGCTGCATTAYGTCATCCTACATCTCTTTTATTCCCTACATTCCCTACCCCTAAAGAGTTTTCTTTTGTTTGTTTGTTTGTTTGTTTTAAAGACTGAGTTGGTCTGAYGATGTAAAGTATGGAATTAAGGAATAAAATAAACGCAGTCATATTTAAGGGCAGTATCTGTGTGAATCGTGTGATGTCAAAGGAATAATATGCTACACTATTTCAGCCAGCCAGGAATTACTTTATAGATGGAGTAGAGTAATGCCAGCAAGATCATCACATAATATGACTAAACTAACCCAGAGCAAACCTTTGCTGTATTGTTTCCTCAAATTCTTCTTTCATTTTAAAGTCTTGCCACTGTTCAAGCCTCCTTTCTCCCCTTTCAGCAAAGAAGTCGGCAGAAGCCAACTATTGTCTCTAGTGACAGCAGAATCAAGACTTTAGTCTCAGTTACAGGATAAAAGCCAGACTACCGAAAATGAAGAAAGGCCTATGCCTGCTTAAACAATTCCGAAATGTGGGTCCATAAAGTGGGTGGAAAGTCACTCTTCATCATTYGACTCAGAACAATTTAGTTCTCTCCAATCTTCTTGCCTTCAGATTGCAAATGTTAAAATATAGGGCTATACTCGTCATACAACTTGATAAAGTAGTCTATTTATGTTACACTAACTTGTTTCCTAAGCAAATGAAGGCAGTAAATCTTGTGAGTTTTAAAATTTCATTTCATGTTTTTGAACAGTTTAAGAAATTAACATCTGAGTACGCCCTTTTAAATAAGCGGTATTTTTTCAGCCACAGGTAGATGATAAAAAACTTCAGTCTTCCAAATATACAAGTTAACATACATTTCACAGCCACATAACCTTGAATATGAGTCTAGGATTAAATTTTATATTCCCTTCCCACATATGTGAACAGCTCCCATTTACTTTAATAGGACCAGTAAGTCCACAGAGAGAGTGTGGTCAAGATTAATGTCTTCAAAACTGAACTTAAATGGAACATCATGCTGTCATCCTCTGTACCTCTGAAATAGAGCTTGTTACTGTGACCGTTCCATCTTAATCTCRTGCATGCATTTTGCACAATCATGCTCTTATGCCTAGTTTTCTTCTTCATATATTTAATGAAAGTCAGAAGTTCAAYGTGCATCACAAAAAAACTTTTGTTTTGCCATTTTTCACAATTTCAAGGTATCCAGCACCCCACAAAGATATGGTTCTAACTCTAAGTGTTTTTATAAACCTAACAATTGTAGCATCTGAAACTTTCCTCCAAAATTAGATTCAGATTTTTATCCACATCTACCATTCATGACTACTAGTTCAGCTACATTATCCTCTTGTTTTCCAACTACTGCCTTTAACTGCAGATTAAGCAACACAAAGATGRATTTAAACTTAGTTTATATATTTGGCAAAGATATTCCACAGAGTTTCTAAAAACAGAATTTTCATTACCTGGGAGGGACTGTGGAGAGATTTCTTGAACTTCTGGTGTTTTGGATTCAGCAGGCCATACTTGAGTTTCATTCTTAGCTAAAGGGACAAAGACATTAGAGAGTAATTGCAAAGCTGTATCTGCTCTGTTCTACTACAGATTTATTTCTGTCCCACTTCAGTTTTCCAAAGTAAAACAACATGGATAAATGTGGAMAGCTGAATCCCTTTAGGAATCAATGAACTTCCACTGCACAATCAGTACAAGCATCTATCTAGCTATGTTAAACACATGCATTTTTGGTATTGTTTTGTTCATTAAGAGATTCTTTAAAAATAAAATTTGCAGCAAGGAATTTAATGACTTATGAATCATTACTTTCACAGTRCAAAATAATTTTCAGTGATTTTCATTTGTCTAGCATTTGAGCATTAACAGCAAAAATGCTTTTCAAAATTCAAAGATGTAATATAGTTCTAAGCATTATACAAGAATAGTCTAATAAATTTTCAAATACAATGGMATTGTCACAGTAGTCATGTCCTTATTTTCCTCTACATTACTTCTAACAATTACAGTTGTATGACAATAGCCTTCTATTCCAACAGATATAAAGATATTCCAGCAGTGGATATAGGGAAAATTAATTCATTTTGACTTTAATAATACACCTGTTCGTTTTTTTCCACTGGGGGCTAAGGCAATATATTTTGTGGTTTTTTTTCTGGACTACTACTCTTTTAAAAAAAACTAGTAAGTTTTTGACTAAGTRAACAGAAAAAAATATTTTGAGAATTCAATAAATATGATATTCTGTGATGCATTATTTTGACTTTTCTAAATAACACAGAATGAGAATAGTTGCAGTATGTCAGCAAATCATAATTAGTCATAACTTCACACACAGCTTAAGCCTTACTGCATTTTATTGTAGTCATACATCATTCCCAGGCATCAGTGAAGGATATCTGTACAGATCTGGACAATATGTCTTTCTGTCAATTATTTTATACATTTAAATTTTTTCTCAGAGTATTTTTGCTTTCCAARCAATGACTCTTCCCTGTTTTACACTCCTTTGAAATCCAGTAGTCCCTTGTGTGTACACCCATGTACTTCATGTTCTCTGGTAAGGAACACATAGTAAACAGAACAGAACAAAACATCGCTTGTTTGCACTGGTTATTTTCACAAAGGTGTTTGTGTAATCTACCATAAAGAGTGGCTCCCAACTAGCATCACAACAACTATCTATTTTAGACATATCAGAGAATTTAAATTTAGAAGTCCAAGTTCTATGCTCAGCCAACTGAGGAAGTTGGACATCTCTAGGACAACTAAGCTACCTTTATCTTTTTCTGCATCTTTTGCTCATAGTCACATTCTGTCATTTTTACTGTACAMGCTAGTGAACCTTATGACCTATCTGAAAACAAAACATTGTTTTCCTGSAGAAAGATATAATTTTACTGGTAGAAAATAAAAACAAATATAAAAGTTCTAGATACTGTACTCCAAAACTAATATTGGAGGTCTTAAATAYGGTTTACTAAAAGGGTTATGAAAAACAGATTTGTTAAAATATGGTCTACTGAGTTTTAATGGTATCTTTGTTACCTGCACATCACACACATATTAAAACCAAGCTAGTGATGATAAACACCTTGTCTTCTATGCTTGCCGTTCAAAGACAATGTTAGTAATCAAGTTAACGATGTGATTAATTTTATCATCATGACTGAAAACGATAATGCTCTGTAATGTAAATACTGCAGTGAAGTTTTTCCACYTAGCTTAAACTTGATGCTACCACAGATGATGCTAACAATATTTGTCTGGCAAATGCTGGTAAATACTTCCAGATACTAATTTTTAAGGAACTCTACCTCAGTTCAAACATATTCTTACTCAAACACATTCAAGTATTATTCTTCTGTGTAGCTCTACGTTTACATGTACACAGTATCTTAACAGGAACAAGCAYTGCTGTTTTCTCACTGCAAAGCAAGCCAGTCTGAGAATGTGCCATGGTCAGCAATGGAGTGACAGAGTAAATTAAACAAAGCAGAAATAAGAAAGGAAAAAAAAATCTGACCCAGTTGTTTAGAGTTCAAATTAAGTATTAAGACTAGCCAAGCCAAAAGCCATCATCACCAGGACTCTACTCAAGGGATCTGTGAAAGATGCACTGAGGGCATTATTAATGYTTTTAAAGATAGTTGTATTTCCCATAATTATGCTATTCACAGATGATATGCTAGTTTACAGATCTTTAACAAAAGCCTCAATTAATCTTTTTCCTGCAGGTTTCAGGCACATTCACAAGATATACATGAAACCTGTCCTGAAATGTTCTAATTTCTGGCTACCATTTTTTCATGGATTTAGTTACAGGTAATAAATAAGAATCTCTTCATGAAACAATTTCTCACATATACTCAAGCCAGAACTCATATAATTAAAATTCACTGAAAATCTGGTCTTTCAAACGGACACACAAATTTCAATTTTTAAATACATATATTGAAAGATATAACCTATGAAAAAATAAGTTACATTGTAAAACAAAACAAAACCCCTAAAGACCATTAACATGACTGGTTTCCCTTTTTTTTGTCTATGGATCAAAGCTACTGCKTATTCTTCTAAACGGCTGCAAAATACCTTAAAAACCTGTTCAGATGTTTTAAAATAAATGAATTTCTATGAATCCTTAATAAGTCCAAGCTAATCATTAACTAAACAAATAGAAAAAAAAAAAAAGGTAAGGGAGRGGAAAAAACAAAAAGGACTTTTCTGCTTGCATACATGATCTCACATCGCTACGCTTCTGATACTGCTCACGAACAATACAAGCTTAGTTCATTTCTGCTTACCCAGTTTTTTCCTGGATGCTTGAGGTATGTCATCTATTGTCAGGAGAGGAGGAAGTTTCTGCTGAGTTTCATTGAGACCTGGAACAATAAGGTGCACTACGCAGAAAGATGTGTGCCATTAATTCCAGAAGAGATGAAAAATACACAGTCTGCCCTCTAAGATATGTAAGAAACTACTACTGAGCCCTTAGGAGTTTAGTCTGAGTATCTGGGAAATGAGTTAGTTCTATTCAGTAATTATCACTCCCATTTGGTGCTATTTCCCCTTTACACAACTCACTGTATTACCACCATTTSACAATTAATCAGAATTGAAAACAATTCAATTCTGGAGCATACAACCCTGGAGTACTGCAGTATCACAGATGCTGGGACATTCTGTCTGGTGAGCCAAGAAGACTCAAGACCAAATGAGGTTAGTAAGTATCTGTCTGTTTCACATCAATACATTAAAACTCACACAAAGCAAACTTAAGCCAAAGTTATATAGTTACATAATGTATTTCCATATATATATATAAAGGACTAAACACCTTACTGAATCCAGGAATAAATTGGTTACAAGGTGCATGATGCAGTGAGCCTTTCCTATCTATTTCAGGCAGACCAGTAGTTCACCACACTAAGCACTACATGATAGACTTTTCCCTATTTTTATGTTCTACGCCAATATTGTGTATTCTTACAGGTCAAACAAGAATGGAAAGCATGAAACTGAATGGCTTGAGGGAAACAGTTATGCCCCGAAATCTAACATCAAGCTCTAATTGCATGGAAGGTTATAATATCCATCACTATAGCCTAATATATCAGTACAGGTTTGGGTCTGTAGATGGTATGTTATCATACTACCTTAAACAAAAACCAAAAAGAAGAACCCCTGATCTTAGTAAGATCTTTGCTGCAGAACTTTACTTGAAGTATGAAAGAACTTCTTGGCTTAAGCAGTGAAAGTATCTTTTTTTAAATACTATGACAATAAAATGATTCTATTTCCCTTAGGTTACATCATCCTTGAAGCATCTGTACCACCATAAAATATAACAAATACTGTCTGAACCAGTTGCAAAATACCCTTTGACATGCAAGGAAAGAACTATCAAGATCAAGAAAATTAACAGTATTTACACAGTTCTAATTTTCAGCCAAAGATGAGGAAAAATAATAAAAATATCTTCTAGTCACCTAATATTGCTCCTGGCAGAGAAGAACTATCTGAAGTTTTTGACTGCGTCCGATTTTGAATAACTGTGGAGACAACACAGGGATATTAGAAAATCAGTTAAAAAAAAACAAAACAAGAAACAAAACCACACCTGAGACAAGCCTCAGCATTCTGAAAACCTTCCCTCAACTTAATAATTGTAGATGAGGACACCATCCTAATCTTTTCTGTAATTGCACTCAGTTTAAGAGACTGCAAACTGTGTTTCCTCTACCTCATCTCTTAACTGTGCATCTCTTCTTTCCCCTAGCGTATCAGTTTGATATCCCTGGTGAAAAATGACATTCTATGCTTATGTTAATATAGGGCCAGCTCCAGGCCATCTCTTTATCCTGCCATTCRCAAGTCTTAAAAAAAGATGCATGTGAAGTAAATGCCAGTACAATCATATTTTAATGGTAATTACCGTAATTTGCTTTCACACCACCCTCCAGTTTTCCTGTCCCTGAACTGTGAACTACCTCCAAAGACAATTTGCTTGATTTTGTATTTTAAATTATTCACAATTTCTGTTAGCAAATTTTAATCTGCAGCTCATTTTCTATCAGCTATCTTTAAATAGTTAATTCCAAAGATTACACTACTATRCTGCCTCCTACTACTAGCGAGAAACAGGCATTTCTAAATATGTTTAAGTCTACTGTAGATACGTCTCTCCACTGACCAAGGAAAGGAGAAGAAGGGAGTCTAAGTCAATGACTTAGCTGAAGATACCCACYGAAAAGTTTGGTAGCATGAATCTTACCCATACTGCTACCCTTCATGCCTGACTATCAAGTTATGCACAGCTGGAGATCAACATACCTGGACAATCCAGTTGAAAGAGGAAAAGAATGGATACTAGCAGCAATCAAAACTGATTGGTATCCATTCAATGACTCACCTAAGTCATTGTTTATAATGCAATGTAATAGCTTATTTTATTAAGACATATAGCTTAATAGTATTTGTAATTAAAGGATATGTAGTTTGTAAGGTTCCACCTATTCTAAAAGGAAACTTTCATGACATTCACATCAGTCAGAATTATTTTTTTATTTTAATTCTATGTTACTCTTGCAGAGCATAAGAATCAATTAAAAAAATGTACAAATTTACCTTGTTTGATTATTGTGACAGGGACCAAMTTCTTATTATCACGCAGTGTAAGCTGAGAGAAGAGGGGGGAAAAAAAAAAAGTCTTGGGATAACAGCCATAATAGTAATTGAATTTTCTTAGTAACAAAAATAGAGGGCTCTAATCCAATACTGYGCCTGCCCCAAGTTAACACTGGATATGGCTCTGGCCCTAGTCTCTGAAGGTTACACTATTGCTTCAGYTCCCATGGGCTGGTATAGTAATACTGCATTTTGATCTCTTTTTTTCAGCTTGAGATGTTTTGCTTCATAAAAACACAGTATTTGACAGCTTAGGAATCCCCMATCTTTTTTTCTTTTAAGAATCTCTTGAGCACTCACTGGGGAGTAGTCCAGAAAGCTAAGAAAAGCTGAAATTTAACTACAACAAAACATCTGAAACATATGCAATTACAAATTTGGACACAGGATATAATTATATTCCAAGGAACAGTATATTTAGATCACAAACTATTCCAGAACCAGGTGTACATTTGTAAACCACCAGCACTCTTGGGTGCATAAGTCTGCTTAAAGTAGATTAACTCAGAGTAATTTTATTTGGTGAAATTGTTTCCAAAGTATAATTGGCCAGCCACCCATGTTCTTCTCACATTTTTATGCTAAATACTTGGACTTTTCTGCTGTTCACTTGTCTTTGACCCAGATTACTTTTTGCCTAAGTGTGAATCTTTTCCAGCATTTTGATACCATGAAAATAAGTAATACATGAATGGACCCCACATTTATTAAAAGGAAGAAAACAGCTGCTCYCAAAGATTATAAATCAATATTCACTACCACACATGGGTACTAGGAATAACTTCTGAAAGCCTGATAATACACTCAGGTGATCAGAGGAAGTAGACTGTAATGCTAGCAATATAAAAATGCTAAATACATTAAAAGTGGCTTTTGTTTTCAGTTATATCTGAGTTACAAGAAATAAAATAACTCAGACAATTACCTCTCTGTGTTAAATGTACACCACTAAAGTCAGAATCAGTTAATGTTCATTTTGCACTTCATGACACCTGGTCTAGTTCATGTGAAGGAACACTTGCATGAAAATTCAGCATTTGATGACAACGTTTTAATTATTTACCTAAGGATAATTATTTTTGCTCTATTCTAAATATAAAAAAAAAAAAAAAATCTTTAAAAGCAATGGTTGGGTACACATCAAACACATACCAAAGTCTAAGAAGCTGGAAGAAGGCAAATCTCGACAAGTAAGATGGCCCTTTCCTCAGGGAAATGGATGGAGGCTGCTTATGACGGAGGTACTGGTGGACGAAAAGCTGGACATGAGCCGACAATGTGCGCTCACAGCCCAGAAGGCCAACCATATCCTGGGCTGCATCAAAAGCAGCGTGGCCAGCAGGTCCAGGGAGGTGATTCTGCCCCTCTRCTCYGYTCTGGTGASACCCCAYCTGCAGTRCTGCGTCCAGCTCTGGAGCCCTCAGCACAAGAAAGACATGGACCTGTTGGAGCAGGTCCAGAGGAGGGCCACGAAAATGATTAGAGGATGGAACGCCTCTCCTGTGACGAAAGGCTGAGAGAGCTGGGGTTATTCAGCCTGGAGAAGAGAAGGCTTTGGGGAGACCTTATTGCGGCCTATCAGTACTTAAGGGTGGCTTACAAGAAAGATGGGGACAAACTTTTTAGCAGGGTCTAGTTGCAACAGGACAAGGGGGAATGGTTTTAAACTAAAAGAGGSTAGATTTAGACTAGATATAAGGACGAAGTTTTTTACAATGAGGGTGGTGAACCACTGGCACAGGTTGCCCAGAGAGGTGGTAGATGCCCCATCCCTGGAAACATTCAAGGTCAGGTTGGACGAGGCTCTGAGCAACCTGATCTAGTTGAAGATGTCCCTGCCCACAGCAGGGGGGTTGGACTAGATGACCTTTAAAGGTCCCTTCCAACCCAAACTATTCTATGATTCTGTGATTCTATTCTAYGAAAGCCATTACTTTTTGCTTCCTAGTAACAGTTTTGCATTGGCATGAACATGGTTTGAAATTAAGTGGAGGTTTCAATCATTGTCATTAATGAAGGATACAAAATAAGTTTTTTTATTGCTTACTATTTTCCTTTATTATTAACAAGGCTTACATTTCTATTTCGCCTTCTAGTGAAAAAATTGTGTTGCAGTTGATCAGCTTTTGAAGTAACCCCGCTATTCATGTGACTAATAAGTGGGATGAAATGCATTTATCAGAAGAAGGTGTTCATTTTATTGTATTTCTCGTCAGGAGCCCTACAATCAAACAAACAGCTGTCAAATTGTAGTGAGCACTCATGTAACTCCAGTGCGGAACTTCTAATCACAATTATTATCAGTCCTTTTACTAGTAAAAGGTTCTTATATTGACAAGAGAATCCTTTCTTTGCTGAATAATAATGGATGACTGTAATGACAGCAATATGAAAATGCTAAATACATTAAAATACATTAAAAGTTTAGTTCCTCACTCAAGAACACATCATTGACATGAAATCCATGTTCCGCAGCTGCTTTAATTACACTGCTCACCTGCACGAATCTGCAAGTGCTGCACTTGAAATCTACCATTGTGTTGTCAATCCTCGCTTCTCAGTCTCCAAAAAGTGACCACTTCAGATATTTCTCTGTCTAGTAAAATTACTACTTGGACAAACTATTTCAGAAACATCAACATATCATCTGTAGGAATGGCACTATTGAGTGTATTTTCCAGACAGAGAATATAAAGCACATAGGTATTAGGAATATTAATTATTAAAATGACTGTGGCATCTGTGTATGAAGATGGCAAATAAGGTATTTCGTAATTTCAGAGGAAAATTAAGATGTAAGTTATACCATAAGTTAGGCATCTTAATTTCTGACCATATACCTATGGGATATTGCATCAAGGACTGCAGTTCTCAGACATTCTGTCAAACGACATATGGCAACATAACTTTAAGACACATTGTTCTTTCTGCCTCTCTTATATTCCAATACTCCAAAATGCCACAAATAACTGGCATACATGTAAGAGACTCCTCAAGTAATCATTACAATCAACCTGGATTGGATAAGTTTTGGAAGAGCAGGCATGTTTTCTTCCAGAGTTTAACAAATGATAGAAGCTAAGAGTCCTGCCTTTTGGCTGGAAAAAAAAAATCGAGGAGGACCCCACCTTTCAGACTGACATTATGAAATTACAGGAACCTAATCAGACAGAAGAGGAAATAAATTTCTACTGCATCATCTCCACCCTACCACCACCCATTGTTTATGAAGGGAAAAAGAATGACCATCCCTAGAGCTCTCCTTTTCTTCCCCTCTCATTATTTGTAGCTCACACAGCCCCAGCAGCTTAGTCAAACTTAAAGGATGAACCTGCCAAAAGAAACACAAGCTGATATGTGACCAATGTTGAAAGGGCAGAATGACTAGATGGATCGGTAATGTTGCTTTAATAAACAGCCTTCAAAAATGTCTCCTTACAGAGAAGAGTTAGAACCATGCTGATATGAACCAGTTGTGTCTTTGGAGCAAAATAAGGCACAAACAAAGCTTGGCCTAARTAACACTCATTCTGGCTTTGCAATGATGATGCCATTGCACCACTGAAACATATCCCACCTCATACTGTGGAAACTGAAGTAATAACGTAAACTTAAGATCTGGCCACTATCTGCTTCCCAGCCTTAGTTTTATGGCTTTTTGCACCACTAAAGTGAGAACAGAATTTTTAGAATAATCTACGGAATGTTTTCATGATATTTCTGTGRAGGGTGATAAAGCAGTACTGCTCTGGAGCTAAGCCCTGTGAAGCTGACTAAAAAGACTACATGTTGGCTCCAGTCCTCCTTTCATGCTTAAGCTGTGCAAATATTTGGAAAACTGTTTTAGCTCACTTTCTCAGGACTTCTCTTGCCTAAATAGAATCCCTACTTCTACACAAGCAGCGTAACAGAGTCAGGGTCCTCGCACACAGGGTTTGCTAAGAGGAAAAAAGGACCTCAGCTTGCACTCCGGATGCCAGAATGAATTACCTGCTCTTGGACTGTCACATGTAACTTTAAAGATGCATATAGGACCAACAGCAAGAGCAGTAAAGTTGATTTCATCAATAACATAATGAGATGAGCACCTTCCTGAGTATCTAATCAACCTGCTTCATATTACTCACAGATAAAACATTTTCTGTTGAATGTGAGACATGACTATGTTTCCAATAACCTAAGCATTATACTGCTCTAACTCTGTATGTAATGCTATGCTTAAAGTATTACTGTCCTAAATGAATAGCTAATTATTCCTACAAGAAAATGTATGTAATGGACTGTGGTTTGACTCCTGAAGGAATTCCAGGTCTGATAATTACAGACCATTTACAATATTGTACAATATGAAGAATGAATAATGAGAAACCATAAATGACCATTTCCTACCATGAAAACACTTGGAAAATCAGAGACAGAAGAGAATCAGGAAGAATTGATTGTTCCCTTATAATAATCACTCATGAGTCAACCCTTTAAAATATCTGAAGTAACAAGAAGGACTTGGGGGTACTGGTGGATGAAAAGCTGGACATGAGCCGACAATGTGTGCTTGCAGCCCAGAAGGCCAACCATGTCCTGGGCTGCATCAAAAGCAGCATGGCCAGCAGCTCGAGGGAGGTGATTCTGCCCCTCTGCTCCGCTCTGGTGAGACCCCACCTGGAGTGCTGCATCCAGCTCTGGGGTCCTCAGCATGAGAAAGACATGGACCTGTTGGAGTGGGTCCAGAGGAGGGCCACGAAAATGATTAGGGGGATGAAACACCTCTCCTATGAAGAAAGGCTAAGAGACTTGGGGTTATTCAGCCTGGAGAAGAATATTTTAGACAATATTTAGAATACTGTCCTGTTGCAACAGGACAAGGGGGAATGGTTTTAAGCTAAAAGAGGGTAGATTTAGACTAGATATAAGGAAGAAATTTTTTACAATGAGGGTGGTGAAACACTGAAACAGATTGCCCAGAGAGGTGGTAGATGCCTCATCCCCGGAAACATTCAAGGTCAGGCTGGACGGGGCTCTGAGCAACCTGATCTAGTTGAAGATGTYCCTGCCCATGACAGGTGGGTTGGACTAGATGACCTTTAAAGGTCCCTTCCAGTCCAAACTATTCTATAACAAGGATTTCTCCAACTTCTCATGGGAAGTTATCCCATAGTCTACCTCATGGATAGTACCTTGAAAACAAAACAGAACAAAAAGAAAACCCAGAAGATTAGCTGCTAAAACTCTCACTTTGATGCAAGGAAAGGAAATACGAAGAAACCAATTGAATCTCATAGAAAAGGAGGTAATGCTCAAAAGTTATGAATAAAATGTCTATTTTTCACTGTATTAAAACTAGTCTACTAACACGTTCAGTGTACACATCCTTCATTTCTGCTTCAGCTCAGGAAACAAGTATCTGTGTATGTGAATCCATGGACGTATGAAACCCACCCATGCTTTCTTGATAGCTGTTATGGCAAATGYCAGGTGAGGAAAAAAAATGAAATTAATAACTGTTGATATTTATTTATTTATTAAAAATCTTCAAATGATTTGATGAAACAGTTAAAATTTCTACCTTGCCACCTCCAAGGATTTAATGAATGCCTAGCAATCTCGATAAGCAAATTAAATTGCCCTTTGCAGCTTCCTCTGGTTCTGCAAACACTTGCCTCACATATGAGAACTATCAGTGAATTCAATAGGATGACTAATGATTTTAGAAGACCTGAATATACACAAGATTACTCTATAAAATAACACCACTACCTTATCACAAAATGAACTGACCACCACAAATATCACAGGTTAACAAACCTGACTAGTACAAAGGCATAAGCAAATTTTAATGTTTAGCATCCACACACGGAAACCATCAGCTTCATCTTTGTTAAACCGGAATCAGTAGATGTAATCATCTCAGTTACAGTTCTCAATCATTTTATCAATCCACACATATAAACACTTATCCATACAGTTATCTAGTCTTAGATTTAACAGATTTTTTATATTGGCAATTTGTAGCCATAATCTCTTTCTCACTTTACTCTAACAGAGACGCAAAAATTTGACCATACAAAATACAAATTTGGTATAAAAAATAAGACTGTTTTGCATACCTGTGTTTGGGAATTAGGTACCAACTTGTACATATTCTGGAGTTGTCCGTTTACTTTTTTATCTGATTTGACAGAAAGAGAAATAAATACACAGAAGTACTTTTTGTTTTGTCCAAAGCAAAGCAAACCAAGTTTATTCACCTTTTTCAACAGCTAAGAAAGCTAGGAGACTTAATTACAAGGTATAAAAACACACCATGTAACTTTTGTTTGGTCCTGTTTCTCCAGATTAATTAATTCATCTGCAAAGCCTCCTCTTCACATTTTGATAGAGAGGGAATGAAACGTATTCTTGTTGTTCTATAACAGGGCATAAGAGAGCTGAAGGACTGGCTAAAAGCAGCATGTTTTAAGGTTTCCAATAGTTAGTCTTTCTTTTAAGTGCACTCTTCTAAAAGAAATACACATTTAGCACTGGCAATACAGAGCAGGCATATCATTTCTCTCTGGGTCTGACACGGTTTCCTTAATCTCAATGTATGAACAAAGTAACCCACAGATTTAATCTCTGAAATTGTTCTCTTAGGTTTTTCCTCGTAGCTTCTTAGTATTAGAAGCTTCTTGTGATGCAGCTGTTAAGTACAGAAGAGAAACAGTCCCTCCCAGCAACTCTTATATTCTAGCATGATCCTTCAAACTTTGTCTACATCTTCCACTTTTACGCTTTTCTGCTCCCTTTGTGCTGACAGGCGTGTAAACAAGAATCAAGCTAAATGTTATCATATTTCTTCACAATTCCATCCAAAACAGATAAGCAATAGAAAAAAATTCAACTATACAGAAGTATCAATTGAGAGACATTTAAGTTGACACGCTATCCTGAAAAAAAAAAAAAAAATATCTTTCAAAGTGCTTGATACTTCTCAGGAACAGAGAAGTTGTTGGCCTAAAGACAAGGGAAAACTGACAAAAGTTTCAACTGACTTCATGAGAAAATCATGTTAAGATGGTCAGAAATAATCTACTTTAATCTCTTTTGATAAATTTTGGTTRAATAAATGTTGAACATTTCCCATGCCTTTTAGGTCTTCCTCAAATCATGAATTAAAACCAGATTCTCCTCCCAACCCCTCCCAACATGTTTAGTATATATAACAAAAATTTGGCCTGTGGATTCAACAAATACAATACATGCAACAGGAATTACAGTTTATAATCATTTATATATTCTTCAGTGACGAAAGAAAATTTACAGTGAAAGATGTTTGGTTTAGGCTGAGATGCTCCTTAATGTATGAAAAGACCTTCAGTTGCTACAAGACAGTAAGTTAAAACAGAAAAAAAGTAGCCATTTGTGCTGACTGGTAACTCCTATGCAGACAAATGGTTACAAATTTATAATAAATGTTCACTCTGTTTACTGCCCACAGTTTCTGTATCTACCTACTATGCACTGAGAATATGAAAGGCTTTAATCTGAAAGGTGCTGTCAACTTTCCAATTACAAGATACTTTATCAGTAGACCAGAATGTAGACATACAGGGTAACAGCAAGCTCCCTGGATTTTTAGTTGCTGCAGAAGCATCCACTGAATACACAAGGCTACATTTTAGGAAAAAGAAATCTCATCTAAATAGAATATGAACTCTCACAAGAAAGTATAGTTCAATCAAAGTCGATCTGTCTCCCTAACTTACAAGAATAATTCCTCTGGCCTATTAAAAATGTATAGTGTCTGTAAGAAACAGCATTTAGAAATACATTATATACAAAGTACAAATTTGGTGATGCCAGTGGACATTTCAATCAGTCTCGAATACACTGTTAAACTATAAACACTATGCACTCTTCATTCCCTTCTATTTTGAGTGCTCAAATATATTCCAGCACTCACTCTACAGATGACTTTAAATTGTTTAAAATGTAGGAAGAACAGCCATTTACTAGGCCTTCTTCAGAGCTGTGAGGCAGGTATGGGAAAAGACTACCACTATTCTCCACTTTAAGCTCATGGTGTAACGATGGCATTATTCTAGACTGCTAAAATGACTCTATGGGCACTGGGCAGGTACTTCAAAGTTACAGCTTTCTAATTTAAGATGAAGGTTCTTTATTAGGCAGTATGAAGGCTTTTGCAGTGTTACAAGCCACCCTACTACTCCCCTCCCTTATCCTCTAGTATATTGAGCTGTGTAACTCAACCTACAACTTGAAACTGAGGTTCAAATAAAATTTCAGCTGGAAATCTCACATGAATAAGGCTCTCTTATGAGAATTCCCATTCTTCACATTTTGAGTCAAGCTAGAAATACTGAGCATAGGAGTTTGCAGCATGTTCTGACCAACATCATGCTCAGAAATACCTTTATGTAAATGCTTGAGAAAAATAAATTGGACAATGTCCGTCAAGTCCTCCCTTTAAAAGGAGGAAGACTCTGCTGCTGCCTATTTCCTCCATTGATAGCAGTGATTCTTTGAGCAGTACATGTTTTTTCAAGGGTTAATTTGATGTCACTTTGTCTGCATTGTCTTGGGACTGTGGAGAAGAAGCTAAAAATGTGACTGAGAGAACAGCAAGAGATGCCATACACGGCCTCCATGAAAACCCAAACAAAAGCATACATGAGAGTGTATGCTTCAATCACAATTTAGGTTCCTTGACTGAAAATTAGCTTCAAATTCAACTTTCCAGCAGAGTCATAAAGGGCCCATTGTGATGTATGCTGGATAGGACAGGCCCTGTCTAGCTTTTAACCAGCTTGAACGTAAAAGCAAATATAAAAGAAGATTCAAACAAGGATAATACTTTCCATCAACTCAAATTAGTAATGATCTCATTATTCAAGGCCCAGGGAAAAAGTTTGGAATCCAGTCAGAAGTATAAACATAAATAGTCAATACTTTATGTGTATCTAAACTAATCACTGTTTCTACCAACCTGCAGCAGATCCTMTACTATTTGCAATGAGAAGAGAACATTTTCAGAAGAGTAATAATTTGATTAATTATTGCGAAATACTTACTAGACAGAACTGTCTTATGATTGAAAGTCTTGCTCCAAATACTATCTTCTACATTGTCTTTAACTCCRAATTCATAAAGTGTGTTTGGCTTCAGATTGTCCACCACTGTCTCTGTAACTGGGCAAAGCTGAAAAACCCATTTCTTGTCCTTATCCTTTTCTCTGTAGCGAACTGTATAGAACCTGCTTGGGCAAAAAAAAAAAAAAAAATAAATATTCTTCACAAAGAAACTCACTATAACCATTTTCATTAGGAATTACTAAAATTACTTCTACCCACCATTGTTCTTGTTCTTTCTGGCCCCTTATGGTTATCAAATATCAGAAAAGCCAGCATATTTTCCCTGCAAATGTAGTGCTAGCCCAGTTATTTCCTAGATACATATATACTCCCCATCATACAGACCCCGACGACATTAGGAGTATTATATAAAGAGCAAAATAACAGTCTCCTTATTCACAACCAACCATGTGTGTGTAGTTCTGACCACAAACTGCAAGCTCATTTTGCAAGCAGTTTCTGTGATTCTGACATATGTCAGAACTAGTCAATTGAATCATGAGTCTATTAGTCAGGAAGTCTCAACCAATTTCTCAARATCTTCTATATCCATCCAGGGGAAGGTGTTCCCCTCAAAATTAGTCCAAAAATATTCTCAAGGGAAAACCAGTAATAGTTGACATTTATATAATACATTCCTCATTCAGTGATCGCATTATGTATTGCCCGCACTTGAAGCAAGAAAGTAAACCAAGACATTACTTTCAGCAGTTTAAATCAATAACGTGATGAATGCTAACAGGTTATGAAATTTAAAAAGATTTCTACAAAAATTGCCCAATTCAATCAAGCAGCACCACCCTGAAAAATTATGACTGCGATGCTAACCAGTATAAAACAACACAATGTAAACAGTGAGAGTTACGGCACAAGAACTCCACTGCCTGCCACAGTCTCATTTTCAATATACATACTGTATCATTTCCAGAATGGGGTGGGATTTTCTGTTTCTGTAAATACAAATCTCAGAGAGATTTTGCAACTTTTTAATCCAAGTATTACTGAAAATTGTTACACATAACGCAAATAAATCCATTGTCCATATCCATCTTACATTTACATCAGCTGAAAAAGGATGAATTCCATCCAATTGTATTTTTCCACACTTCAATAAAGCAAATTAAGGCCATAAACCAAACACAACTCTAAAACCCCAGGTACGTGCCCAAGAATCATTCAGAAGCAAAAAGAAAAAGAAATTTGGGTTGGGAGATTTAATCCAGGTATTATATAGGAAAATATACRGAGAGAAAGGAAGGGACATTAGGAAAACAACCAAAAAAAGTTCTTTAATCAACTGAAAAGGTATCAAAGGTCCAGATTAAAATGACTTAATGAACCAAATATAATACTGTCAATACATAAAGCTGCTTTTGCCAAAGTTACAGAAGAGCACTTCCAGAGTAAAGTATATGTGAAAGATGACTGCTGAGCACAGGGGAACTCCTACTTCAGTAYTAAAACACAACCTAAGACAAGGCAAGTGCCAATCATGGAAAATATTTTCATACACAAAGATTCACTTTGTTTATGTATTTTATCTCATAACTGCCAAATTTGTTTTCTTGGCACCAAAAATATAACTTCTCCTGTTTCAGTTGCTACAATTCAGCTCATTCAGGTATTCCACAAGGTTACAAAAATAATATTTATGTTGGCTCACATAACTCTCTTCATGAGYTGCACTACTTTGCATTCAAAACAAGCCATAGTGTAACTGAAACCTTGGAATGGAAAGAAATATGATAAGTAGTGAATATCCTCTCTCTTCTTATCAATTCCTAGAGTACCAAGTAATAATCTGCATCCTTACTTCTGTGATCTACCCAAATTTCATATCAAGCAATGTAAGATCAAACTATCAGTTGGACAGACAAAGAATGTTTTTAACAAGAAATTATTGGCAACATTAAAATGAGGACAATTTCTCCTCCTTTATCCTCTTAATCCTCTCATACATAGTCACACAGATATTAACAGACAAGAAAAGCGTACTTGAAATCTCTGTCACTATCTTGCAAAGGACGTAACAGTAATAAACAAATCCCATTTGCAATATATATGCATCTTGCTGGACCCCATACAGTCTCTTGGGAAGGGATTTACAATAGGCATAGACAGATCTATGATCAAAATGTGAATCACAGGTAGAAGTAGTCACCTTCTTCCCAGCTTGCCTGAAAGAGGAAATTTCATTTGTTTTCATCTTCATCCCTACATTTTGCTACCTGTTTTAATTGAATGTGGTAGAAATAAAGTGATTGTATGTGACGGAAAGAAAACAGTATACTGATTCACTTCAGTTATTTAACAGTCTAAATGAATAGCTGCATCAGAAATGAGAAGGAAAAAACCCCATCAAAATCTTGTTCATAATGAATAGGTTTTTAAGTGGCTGCTCCCTTGTAGGGAGCTTCTACTGTAGAAAATGTTCTATTTTTGAATACTGTCTCCACACCTGCAAATTCCTTCTCCCTAACATGAAATAAAATACCGAGAACACTTGCATGTCAAAAACCATCTTTCACTAAAATTCAAGGCTATTGAAAAATCTGACAAGAAGATTTTCATAGTTGTGCCAAATTGTGCAATTAGAAATAGAAACATAGAGCACAGAAGAAATGTGCTCTCAACTCCAAGATTCCCAAGCCTGTAAAAATTTCACCAAGGGTGTAATTATTTCAGTGGAAACTTGCCACAACAAGTAATAAAAACACTGACCGTGATGACAGAATTTCCTCAACCATTTCAATAAAAAGCAACCAAAATGAAGTTACATTTAACAATTTGCAGGTCACAATCATTTGAGTATTAAAAATATCCAAATTGTAAACAACATGCGCTTTTGGGGAAATGCAATAATTTCCTTATAGAGTATGAATTTAGAAATGCCAAGTTTTGTCATTAAAGAACAACAATTCATTGTTAAACCAGACCAACAAGCTGGCAAATACAGTGTAATTTCAGTGCCTGCCTGAGAACATTCTTGTGATTGAATTTTGTTGTCATTTTAATTTCTCCCTTTTTCAACCCTTCCTTTCAGAAAAAATACAATATCAAACAATCAACACATAKAATTAAAGACACGAGAAAGCACTAAAACCTAGTCACCACTCACGTATATCAGTCCCCTTGTGGCAGTGACATACACACACAAAATCTAGGCAGCTGGCCTGCTATGTATATCAGAAGCTACAAAACTACTTCTCCTGGATTGCAAACATTTAGAGAAACTTCTCCATAGATTCCCCCAAAAAATGACAGAAGGCAGGCTGAAACAGAGTACAGCCACACGCAAATAGAGCGGAAAGGTACACTACACTGTTTCTCAGACAAAACACTTCCCATCATCTCTGTGAGGTAGAATGTGAAAAACTGATTGCATACTGCAGGGCCCTAATAACTATTCAAGTAAAGTGTAATTGGAACAGTCCTGGGAATGCTATTCACAGCTGTGAATGCTAGTTTGATGTTTCAGCAAGGCRGTGGCACACCCAGTTACACTGGGTGAGAATTTATTTTAATCTAGATTCTCAGCATGTACAAAGACCTGGTAATATTTAACTGCTTTTAATTTTGATTCTTTGTTTGTTTTGGTGGGGCATATGAAAAGGGTACATTTTATCAGAACCACGTTTATTGAATAGCACTTGTATCCCTATTTACAACAAATACTAATCAAAAGATTTCAGGGTTCACTTCACTTCTTTTCCAGCTAGCACTCTATAAAACATTAGATCTCTTTTGTTAAGCTCCATAAAAATTAATCTCTCTCCCTCTCTCCCTAACAGGCAATGTTTCACTCATTAGAAGATACCTCCAAGCAAACCACCATGGGGACTGTAGAGAAATTTTACCTCCTCCCTTTTTACTGGACAACTGAAACTAATAAACTCCAACAATTTAAACAGAAGGTGTCATGAGCAGGTGAGGGATACTGTTCCACTCAGAGTTAATTGCTGTAATAAAGCCAATCAAAAAAAAAAAACCACCACGGGAAAGAAATAAGGAGCCTACATTCACCAAGACAGTCTCTCTCCATATGCATTTGTGCAACACCGTTTGTTTAATGTTTGCATTCTTGAAACTCTCTCTATGTTAAAGAGCTTTAAGTATTCTTTTACAATATTGTGACTTCACTTGCCTCACCTATGATGCACACAAAATGTGAAATAACAGCAGAAATAAAAGCAGCAAAACCAATCTCATCATTTAAAGGAAGCCACAAGAGTATGATATTACTCCATAGGCCAACCACTGTAGTGATTACTATATCTGCAAATTCTATGTAAAAGACTATCTGTCCTATACAAAAGGATGTTTCTATCATTTCTATGTTCAGTTTACACAGGTGKTTTTTTAAACTCCACAACGCAAGGCAGTGAAACCTTTTCTTTCTCAGCTTAGAGCTAGCCTTTTTATTACACAAGAAATCAAAATATGATGACCATTTTAAAGAAGCAGACCACAGGGCTTTTGCTTTTGAAATTAAGGAAATCTAGCTCGCTGCTAAGAGAAGTAAAATTCTGGGATGGGTAGACAAAACATTAAGTTTTCATGTATCAGTATGAATGACACTGTCTTGCCAAGAATTCCAGTGCTATTTTTCCAACTGTTAACCAAATCTCTTTTCAGTCAGATTCCCAGAAAATGCTTGCACAGTAAAATATTTGGGCACAAACAATTAGATACTGGAAATCTTATAAGGCACATGGTTTTATGAGATTTCCAGACTAGGTCAGTTTGTATAAATATCATGGGTTTATTTGGAACCAGATCCAAACCAAAACTCCAAACAATTTAATCATGACTATTTTAGTCACACATAACACTAAACAAACAATTAAGCCTTGGAGATACAAGAACATTCCTGCTCTGTGATACCGTGTTGCCATAGATAAAAGATTATAAAACTTATTACACTTTTGTGCCTAGGAATGTAATCAGACTTTTAAAAAAAAGACTATTAGCATACACATATATTTATTTATTTGTTTATAGTTAGACTTCATTAGAAGCACAGCATCCATTTAGCGTTAGAAAGTAATAAAAGAAATGGTTTGAACTACGATTTTTCAGATACGGAGTGTTTCACAAATTGGCACGTGAAGTTGATTATACTGTTTCCTTTTTGTTGYCAAGTTTACTTTGAAGTAACAGACACTGACATATATAAAAAGATGGAAAGAATCACATCGCTGATGGCTACCAGTTAAGTTTGCAAAGCACTTTCTAATTTAGTTTTCATTTTTACATGATCACTAACATTCACTTTTTTCACTGAAATTTTTTAGCAGAACAACTGAAATGAAGAGTTAGAGGTTCTGAAGAATGAGAGGCTGACCACCAACAAATCTTTCCATGTTTAAACCAGCTTTCAGCATATAGTCCCACAGCAGTAATTCAAAAGCATCTGAAACTCAAAAAGTTTCTTTGCTGCAGCATGTTTTCCTTAAGAAATTCTGCTAAGTTTAAAATACATTTTCTATGACATTTGCAACACAAAGTATGATTAAGTTGGCAGCTGCATAGTAACACAGATTTGTGGATAGGCACAAAAGGAGATGCATGCACATGTCTTTCTGAATTTAGAGTTTTAAAAACCCTACTTCTATGTGCTGTACAACACAAAGATTAAATATGGAATCTTCTCTATTTTCCTTACTTTTTTTTTTTTAAAGCATCAGATGCAAATTAAGTAAAACACAAAATTTGTACTACTCGCAAATATGACATTAGGACATTTAAATCACAGGCAAATTTAAACAATATAAATGTGAACTTTTCAAAGTTCTTAACTTAGTTATATTTCATGAAAAAACCCATACCTTCAGGTTTTAAGTTTCTATTTCACGGGTATCTGAAAGCATGTTTATTGTTCTATACAATCCACTCGATACAGTAAAATATAGTATTCTATCTACAAACCCTGGTTTTGTCTTGCATGGAAAAAACTTTTTTTGTTCCTTCCCCTGAATCCCCCTACCCAAAGAACTGAAGATCCACCTTTCTCGACCCCCTGCTCCGTTTTGGGATCTGTGGAGTTGTTTTAATCAAAGGAAAGGCAAAGAGAAGTCTATACAATAGTCTATACTCTCTTTTTCAGACCTAAATGGACAGTAAACATAGCCCCAGTATGTTTATTATGACAGCTCTGTCCACTAGTGGTTGTTTGAACACTGAAAGGCAGAGAGGAAACAARTCTCTCTACTCTTTTGGAAATATAAGAGGAGGAACTGAACATGACTGTGCAGCAGGTTATCATGACTTTGCCATCTTCCCTCATCAACTAGCTCATACCAGTGTCAGAAAACAGAAGATGCTGAGAAAGCTAACTCCACGTTGTTGGTGGAACCCTTCTGGTGTTATGTAGTTTTCATCAGTTACATAAAACAAATCACTTGAGTTTTTCGGTTTGGGTCTTCTTGTTTTGTTTTGCATTCTAGTGCTAAGGCTCTGGCCATAGATGATAGCCACTTCCAGAAGGCTTTAAAATTTGACCTTGCAAAGAACTTTGGTCCACACAAATGGCAGTGATTATCTTTACTTCCACAAGGAATTAGGGTTTGGGGTTATCTTGTAGGAAATATATAGCACTCTATTGGCTAATGCCCTTAATCTCTAGAGAGTTAAGCAACCAAAGAATGGTTTGTCAAAAAATGGCACAGGAACTTTTTCTTCACTGGATTTCCTTAAAAAGCACTTTGTAGGTACAGAAGAACACTATGTGCCCTCAATAAGCAAGCAATAATTTCACCAAAGCAATAAAAGATACCAATGCTTTTTGAGAACATGGCACCTCTTATACAAAACTCATTTGCTCACAAAACCAGATGTTCTAAGGAATATCCCACTGAGCTCAGACTCGCACTAGAGAAAATCTTGGCCAACAGATCCATGCTGTTCCATACGGTTTTCATCTTCTGAGTCAGTAACACATTCAACTAACTTATATTATGGAACATTTGTACAAAAGCAAAACGTCCATCCAGAGATGGTAAAATCTGAGGCTGAGAACAGTGACTCCATTTCAGATCATAGAGAGTTACAAATCTAAAACTTGGTGGGATGTTAACTGACAGAACTGAGTTAAGAKGTCATAATTGCCACATACTGCCAGCGTCAAAGATTAGAGGTCAGTCACTATGCAACAATCTTGGGGATGATTAACAGTACATTTCAACATGTCAGAGTAAGGAGAACACGCCAGATGAAAAAGGATCAAGTAAATGAAGTAGACTGCCCCTGCAATAGGTAGAAATGCTGATTTGATTCTAAGTTTTGTACTTAAATTTTGTACGTTATTTGATTTTAAGTTTTGTACTTCTAACACAATTCTAACTTGCTAAGGATGGGCTACTTCCTAATTTTTTCGTATCATACACTATCAATTATAATTCAAATTATTATCATAAATCAATAWTTTTTCTCCTATACACTGACTAGAAATATATTTGAATCCAGTCTCTGCATGGAATTATAAAAATACTCACCAAGGTCATGTGGAGAATTRTTCTCATCATTTATACAAATCACAAGCATTTTGGTCCAGTAAAGGTAAACAAAATAAGACCACCACTTAAGTGACTTTTTTTTTCTTGTTTAACTTTGTTGATATGCTTGATTGCAAAATAGAAATCTGCTTATAGGTATATACCCATACTTTGATATGGCCGTTTGTAATTTGATTTAAGCGTTTTTAAACTAGCTACTCATGAGTGTCAGTGTATCTTTAGAGTTGAAGTACAGGGAGATATTCAAACAAAATGAACAATACAACTCTTATAGCAAGTCCTCTTAGGGGGGCAAAAGGGAAATACATAGGCAGTACTTTAGTACAGCCTGACAACATTTCACTAAAATGGAGGGCACATTAAAAGTAAACACCTGAGAGGAATCAGCTAACTGGACTAAACAACACTTAACTAAAGAACCAGAATTTTGGGAGATGCATACCATCACTTGACACAAAGACATGGTAAAAGCAAGTCTCTCACACTAGAGTAGCAAACATACAGAATGTACTCTAAACATAGCAAGACCCCAGTAGCACTGCACTAAGTGGAAAACATTACATACTGTGTCAAAGAGATTGTTCAAACTTTGAGTCAATGAATRTTCAACGAGAATATTCAGTTACTGAGGAGGAAACCCAAAGCTCATGAAGGCATTGTGGTGGGTATCATATGCCTTGAATCTCCAGGTGGATTTATACAGGATATATGCTTCTTCTAAAGTCTTCTTCCTTCCCACTGCACAACAGGTCCTGTAACCCTGGTGCTGACACAGCACATAGGGAAGTTAAGTACCATGGCACAAACGGTGCTAAAATCATTATGTGGGCAGAACACTTTACAGGCTCCTCCATGATCAGCTCGATTCTTTGWTTTCTAACTGTAGGAAACTATTTTCTTCTTTCTTGATTGAGAGAGCAAAATTTAAGCCTAAACCGACTTTTATTTCTACTGAAAAAAAGCCAATTAAATTACATGCTTGGACATTTCCTAATATTCCATAACAATTTCCTAATAAACATTAATGATTTTCAGTAGTGTTTGAAATTCTGGTTGGTAATGAAGATCCAAATTTGTTCATGAGACATTTTTGAAGCCTGAAAAGGATTAATCCAAAACTTCTGGGAGGTAAGAAAAGGTCATATTGGCTACATGGGATGGTTTTTTTTAACATAATCTATGTTTGACATCCAGTTTAATGGTATCAATGGGAGTTTTATTATCAGCACCAAAGTAAGCAGATTCAAGTCTAAATTAGACAGCTATAAATTAGACAAGTGCAGACAAGTGCGCAAAGATGCATTAAAAACACAAAAGATTATAGCTGCAAATTAGATGTAGATGCATCCCAAACATGGGTGCACAAAGTTTCTTCTTGGTTTTACAAAATACTGCTGCATTGAATGGAGCTTCACACGATATACATGAAGACAAAAAATTACTCTGTCATAAAAGGAAGAATACAAAGAGAACATCGGAATGACAGAGCAAGGAAAATATCTGTATTAACAATTTCAATGAATTTTACTCATCTGCCAAGAGTTGCCTAAAATGTAACGGTGCACTTAACTGAGAAGCTACCCAGCACTATGGCTTCTCTTGAAATTGCTACTTGGTGAATCTTCCTGAGCTCCCCACCTATTGTACCACTTATTAAATAATTACAGCAAAACAAAAATGTTATAGTAGAAGAAATCATCTTTTACTTACAACAGAAAATTAATGAAAGCTGTACTGTATCAATGTCAGGAAAGTAGTGTAGTGATAAGACCAAATACAGGAAACAAAAATCAAATAGCATTAAAACATCATTCCCCTACCACAGCACAGCAAGAGACTTATTTTACTTCTATTGACCAACTTTAAACCAGTATACTTCCTATGATTTAACAAAGTTTCTTTCAATTCATTCAGATACAAATGAAGGTAGAGCCAAGGCCATTGGTTTAAGAAGAACAAAGGATCTAGTGTGAAATAGCAAGATTTGTACTTCAGCATATAGACGTCTGACTAAATTTGCACTCAAGACAAGTAAAGGCTTGTGAAGTACTAATTTAAGTAAATGAGAAAATTTACTTCACATTCAGAATTATTGCTTCCAACTTTTTAATTTCCACTGTCAAACTTATTTCAGCCACACCAGATTTAACTACACTGAATTAAATTATGATCATCATCAAAAACGGTTTTCTGTTACGTTACCTGTCGCTAGCACAGTTACTTGTTGCTGTCCAGTCATGTTGAGGGTTGACTAGGATGCCCCAAGACAGGAACACAGAGGTTGGGGTGAGAGTGCCAACTACCAGCTGCAGAGGCTTTTGAGTCTTGGTCCGACCTATGTAAGAAACATATAATTCCAATTACAAGTTAGTTTGTCTCTCCTGCATTATGTAGGGGAAAGTTTTTGCAGTTGGATAATAAAAGTAAATGAAGACCTACTTCTCCTCTAAATTTAAAGGGAAAGGTACAACAGTTCTCTTTCTTTTTTATGGTCACCATTTCTAATGTATGATTTGAAAAAGGGGGCAGAGACAGTGTCTATGATCTGTTTGTTGGCTTCTCGCTGAGGCAAGTGAAACATCTGCGAGGAAGGGAGACTGCTTCTTCTCTGAAGCCAACTGAGCGTGAACAGAGGAAAGAAGTGCAGAACAAAGTTGGCATAAAGAAAGGAAGGATGCAGCTAGCAGGCAGCATGAGCACAGATTAGGAGACTGCTTTAGAAAGCAGGTATCAGACACACAAGCCTCAGAAAGACTATTTTTTAGGTCCCCTCTGGACTTGCACAGCATGTATTTCAACCTAAGAAGAAACTGGAAGACTTCACTTCCAGACTTGCAGATCCAGGGTAAACCTAAAGGAATTCTTGCTATTATTTGGTGGGTAGGAGGAAGATTTGTTYACTAAACTTTGTTTCAATTTTGTCTTATTATAAGTTTTCTCTATTTCTCTTTTTTCAGCCTATGTTCCAGTTAAACCTAGTTTTTTAAAATGAACAGTGGGTGGTTTTGGTATGCTTAGTATGAGAATAAACTATATGCAGATTAACTTCAAAGCTCTGACTGTCTTGGACTGCATCACAGAAGGTGTTACACAGAGTTCAGGACATTAGGAAGTCTCCCTGCATGTGACAGAAATAGTAACTTGGCAGGATTCTTAGCAACACTGCAATTATGTCCATAGATAATTCATACTTTCTACAGCATTCTTCTCCAAGAGTGAAATAAAATTACAAAAATTCTGTTGCTTTTAASTGTAGGCAGATCTGAGTCAGTGTCTGTATCTGGGGGCATTTTTCTCTTTTAACAACCTTTTAACATTCAAAGTGTTCAGCTTTTGCATGATACTTAACTTAAACTTTCGTCTAAATGAAGTAGCACAACTCTCATGTGGAGAAAGAACTTTCTTTAAATAAGATTTAAACGCTAATAGTTGGAAATGAAGAAATCATCTAAAGCAACTGTTTTGAACCTGTAGTTTGTGGATTGCTACAAGCCCAAGGAGAACCTTTGGTGTTTAAAAGATGATTAATTAAAGGAAATTCATGTATTCTTTACATCACATTACATACTTCAAAAATCTAAAGGATCTCTACCTCCTCAAAATGTACAGGTGACCACAAATTCCCCAAAAGTTTATAAGCCACTGATCTAAGGGTTGTATTTTTCACTGTTGTGAAACAGATCTGACTAACTTTCTTTTCATGCCTTTTGAACCCTAATATCTCTTCACTTAACAAGCCTCAATGAAAGTCTGATTTGTACTTTCAACCAATGCATGTGTGTTCATTTAGAAACATTAACCATGTGGGTTTTTACTTCATATTGATGATGAATATGTTGCCACAAAACCCCCACAAACAAACAAAAACACTCTACCCTTAAAAGGAAGTATGACATGCTTTGAATTACTGTGGAACATACGATACTTCCACAAGGGCAAATGTCCGAATAATTTTCTTGTTTTCTGGACCAGTTCCTATACTCTTTCTCAATTTTTAAAGAAAAACTTAAAACAAATAGCTTGATCATTCACCAAACTGTCTGGCAAATGTGCTATCTATAGCAAAATCCCTTTCTTGATCACTTTTTGAAGAAACATGGAAAATATGTGAGTTTTAAGGAAAAGAAAAAACAAGCTCTCATATAACTTGAAATCATATTGGGTTTTGGGAGGACCTACATATGATTTTGATTATGACTTATTATGCCATTAGTTCCCAGTTAAAGACTGCAATGATTTATACACTGTAAAATGAGGAATTACCTTGGTGATAATCTATGTTGATCTATATGAATACAAACCATACAACTCCTTTGTATTAATCACAGTTTGAACTACAGTGTATCTTCTAGAAATGTAACCAGTCTTCAGTTGTAAATTTAAAATTGCAGCAACTCAGACTCTACCACAATTCTCGGTAATGTGTCCAGTTTAACTATTCTCACTACTAAAAAGACTTGCATGTATCTAGCTAGCACTAAACCAACAGCTGTTCTTACACCTTTGTCTGCTGGACTGAAAAGTCAATCATCTGAATCTTGTTCCACAAATTAGTTTCTGTAGACTGTAGATACAAAAATTAATAATCTCCAAATAGTGCATTGGGCATTTTTTTTTTGGTTTTGTGGTTTTTGATATATATATGTTGCATCTGAAAGGTAAATCACTTTTCAAAATCTCTCCAGACATATTGATTTACATCTGGCCAAGAGCAAGAAGAAATTAATCCCAAGCAGTTACCAGGAATTAGGAAAAAAATTAATATAAAGATCTCAAACTATAAACAAATACATATAAACTATTAGTTTATTCTTTGCAGCAGTCCAGTGATCCTGAGAGTCATCTCCATATTAAAGTAAGGAATTAAAAACTAACAATATTAATAACATGATTAAGGTCATATAGAGTATCTTTGGAACAGACAAGAATCAAATTCAGATTTCTGCTCTGCTATGTATAGTTTAAGCTAGAAACATCCCTCTTTCCTTTACTCCTTGTATCAGCAAACTTAGTAGTAGTACTGATTTACAGATATATACACACACACAAGTTACTGTTTCCAATGAGAAACAAAGAGCATTAACATGTCCATGAATTAAGGAATCCTTACTGGTAGTTTGGGAAGAGTAACTTCAATACACCAGATCACTGTATTTCAAAACTTTTACTTTTTTTGCATGCACTTGTGACCTCTTTAAACATCAGAAATTAGTATTCTAAATTTCAATTCTCATTTGTAAGAATTTTTTACAAGAACTATCTTTAGGTACTTCATGTTTTGAACACCGCATGTGTAACTAATTACTGACTAGGAAATACTGTCCTACATTTCACCTTCCCATGTATGGAATTTGTGCATCCCAGTAAGACACCTACAGTTACGAATATCTTTTCAGAGAAACCCAGCAAAAGATTCTGTCTTCTTTTAACTACTTTAAGAAAGAGATGCAGTAATGGTAAAATACCTGAACAAGATTTCTTGTTATTTGAAACGCGTGCTGGTCTTACTGAAACCAAATACCGCGGCTCTGCATCTGTAAATGAAGAAAGCAGCAATTAGTACAGATGTGTACTTGTACATGTACTTTACTTGAGAAAGGGATTAATATATAATTTACAAGAGAAAGTCCAATATTCAGTGAATGCTTGACACGTATTATCCAACCTTTGTGATCTTTAGGCGTGTTTGCTTTAAGGTTTATTCACCAATCATTCAGAAATATTCTAGCCATTAGGAAAAATAATACACCCATGCACAAAGATTTGGCAATTCTTTTTGACTGAGACACAACAAATATGTGAACATAACAGGACACAGATGTAACATTTCAACGCAAACATTACTTGGAAAGTGAAGGGRAATGAAAATCCAGATGAAGAGGAACAGGTGATGGCAAAACAAAAAAGTAAAACAGGTGAAGTAATAAGAGGGCAAAGCCTGAAGAGTACAACCAGAGATATCTACTCTCCTGACAGGAGCCRGACGAACTTTTTCTACAAAATTTTCTGTATTCTGTTTCAGGGTATACACCTTAGTTTTCTTGTTTTAAGCAGTTTCTCAGTAAAAAGCTGACCTATTGTAAAAAGAATAAACAAAATGCATTGATCATTTAGGAGCGCATACTCCAATAGACTAATACTAAATCATTCAAGATTTGCATGACTGTCTGGTTGCAGGAAACAACACAATGTCAGACATGCTTAAGATAGTCTCCACATCAGTTACTGGCTTGTTTTATAATTAGGTTTACATACTTTTCCAGAGACTTATTATGAGGTTTAACTATTAAGTGTTTTGACAGTTTTGAATACTCTTTGTGAAAGTAAAGTTATTACTAACATTTAAGAGCAAGGGACTAATATTTATGTAAAATCCACAAAGGGCTGTGACTGGAATCTCYGGGTACTGTTACATTAGAAATAATGTTGCATGCAACAGGAGAGCAACAGTTTAAGTGATTTTCTTATTCAATAAACTCATCTCAGAGACAAATTGTATTTTCTGGACTTTCTGACATTTACATTTCTTCTAATTTTGACCYCTATGCATTTTCTCCTGGGAAAAATGAACCTTTGCAAAAATATTTTTTAAATCTCTACAGGAAAGAATCTCTCTCCATCTTAACTCCAGTTCAAACTTTTTTGCGTCACTTCCCATAAAAGGTTCAACTGCTTCATTTCAAAAAGCTAAAAGAACAGATCATATTACATAGTAAAAAAAATGAAAAGCCTTTCCAAGGACAAAAATTTGTGTCTTTCAATTCAATCTTACCTGAATGGCCTAAGTTTCTTTTAAAGTACACAAGAACTGCAGCCATTCTAAATGATGCAGTCATCGCTTGCTGGGTGTCAGTTGTAGAACCAGCTTGGAAAACTTCTCAAAATACTAGTCTTCACAGGAAAGAGTGAAATTAAGCAAACCAAGTTTTATGGAAACTAACACATTTGAGAAACATCTGATGCAGTTTGGATGACACAAGCACCCAAGTTCAGATATATTCATTTTTCTGGCAATGAAAGGCAGATAACTTCACCCTGCAGCTTAAAATAATAAATGCTTTGATTAAAACAATGTTGAGCTGGTGATTTTAGTTTGGGGAATTCGTCTTCAGAAAGAAGACTTTCCCTTACTGTTGACATCAGATGTCAGAGATTTCCGCCCTTCTTAATTATTTAAAACCAAGCTCTATTCTCACTGAACTGCAACACTAGAAAAGAAGTCATAGGAGCTTCCAAAGAGGTATCCATGGGCAGARTTTGCCTCACGATATACTGATCAAATCTACTTTAGCTACAGGTTTTTAAAAAAGGATTACTCTATGTAAAATTCTTATTCTAGTTTAGATAAATTTCTCTAAATCTGTATCTACGGATGAGAGATTGAATTTCCTGCATATCTCAGCATAACAAATGCCTTGAAGTCAACCACTGAGAAATCATTCAATTTTCTCTTACACCCAGATTTCTGTAAGGAGGGAGGAAGGAAACCAGTACTGARTAAATCAAAAGCTTGCTGGACTACCTATAAGGCTGTGCCAGTGTGGGGAAAACCACTCTAACTTAACTTCACTGATTCTGTGTATCTAAGTCCCTGGAAATCTGTAGTATGGGTGTACTTTGATGGTTTAATTATTGGTTTTAAATGGGTTTCAACTCCACCCAATATAAACATAACTAAGATGAGCACTGAAAACTGCTGCTCAAAGCAGTGTGGAAAAAAGAATTAGTTAAAAAGAAAGAGCAACCCCAAAGTGCAAATATATCTTCATTTACAAGAAAATCTTTTTCGTATTTAGGGTAGCACACAGTTCTTCTGACATCTRTGCAATCATCTGGACATTTTTTGTATTGAAACCTAAAACCAGAAATAAGTGACATTTTAAAGTAATTTGTTTTCTCTCTACCTTAATCCCAGTTTTCTGCTGTGCATTCATGCYCACTTGTGAGACTGTTATAGCTCACAAAGTATTGAGCAACCTCAAGTTCAACAAAATTAGTTTCAAGCATCACCCTGAAAGCTCATGAACTACAAAGTCAGTCTTCAAAACTTCAAAAATGTATGTTTTCATCAACAGAAAGTCCGAAGATTGTGAAAGAAAGTTATCCAAATGGTTTGAAACAGCTAGTTTTGCCCTGCTCCATCACTGGAAAAATTCATTCTGGCTGAAGTCTGAAATGACATGTGTAGCAGCATAGAAATAGATTATCTGTTAAACAAAATGTGGTAATAAACAAAGACTGTAAAATTCTCCCTGCACGTCTCAAAGCTACAAAACCTGGTATTGATCAGGAATCATTAGGTGATTTTGTTCTGTAACAAAGTGCTCTCAGCAGGAATATTTTGTGCTGGGTGCTGTTCATTAAGCTTTTTTCTGGATTTAGCAAATGTTGCCTTAATAAAGAATACAACACATCACCATTTCCCAGAGAACTCACAGCTCTTCTGATGATACAATCTATAAAAGGAAGTATTTAGGAAAACAGGTTAAGATTAGATGTTGAGAGAGCTCTGCTATAGAACAGGCAGGTTTAAAAAGTACCACTTGTGCGGTTTAAAACCACTGAATTTAAGACAACATTATGATCATTATAACTAAAATCAGATTTTGAAATTATCAGAGGAGTACATTCAACACCTGGGATACAACACTAAAATTCTGTTCTGAACTTAACAAAAATATATCTTAATTTAGAAATATGACTTGCCATTCCTGAGCACAATCACCCATGCTACTATATAGGTGTTAAGAGTACACCAACTGTAGTTTAACTTAAATTAATCTGTCTGATGCACAGTATCAAAGCATTATGCACGGACTGAAGAACACAGGCCTTGAAATGCTTCTATTCTGGACAGAGATACATTCTATATCCAAGAAAACTGAAACAAAGAAAGGCAGATGACTTGCTTAATCTCATATAATGAGCCCCGATTCAGGTTAAGAAATAGGAGTTCTTTCTTAGTTTTCCACTGCAATTTAACATTTCTCTTATTAAGTTCAGAAGGCCACTGAGTTTTCACACTGATTCAGGCCTCCTGCCGAGAAATATATGCATCAGTCATCATCACAACATGGAAATCATCTGATGGTACTACAACTCAGTTCATTTTCAGGGGCTTAAAACATTGCCTCACACATGTATTAAACTCTATCAAGTTGCAAGAACTCTTTACGATTGTCTGCATTCCTTTATGATGCCTATATAGGCATATTCCACTCTACAGATCCATGTCTGTGAGAAGCAGGAATCTTGGGGTGAGATGAGTAACATAGCAGGAGAAAAAGAAAATGCTGTGAAATACAGAAACCAAATAAAACCATAATTTAGCTTGTGCTACTTTATCTTAATGCTTAAGGGATAGATTAAATTGGCTGCTGAAATAAGAGCTAGGCAGCAGAAAGATGACCGTCAGACCCATAAAAATACAGGGTCCTGACTGTGTGTCATTATGATTCACAGAATATATCAACTATTTACATTGAAATATCTTTAAAAAGAGAATTGCATTTCTAAAATAAAATGACAACCTCAAGTAAATGCAAACCAAATCACAGAGTACAGACAATCCTGTTTACAGCCGAATATTTCTTATTTTGTATGAACTGTGGTTAGTAAGAAAATGACAGTTACATAACTAAGGTTAATGTTCAAATATCTGGACACAGATCCAYGAATCCAGCATCTACCCCCAGAAATCATTTCAACATACATCAATATATAACAGAGATACATATGATACAGATGCAAGATACAGATCTGTCTGCTCTCACCTTATAAGGATCCAGAATTTCATAAATGATGGATTCCTACAGAACAATGCAAACTTTAACAAGTTCAGTTTGAAATACATTTGCAAATTTGCTATGAAAATCTTAGCGGTTCCTTGCTGCTTAACGCATTCTTGAAGGGCTGCTACTATAAAACTAACATAACAAATCCACTTGTTTGAACCTGTTACTGCCTAGCCCCCTTTATTAAGGCTGGAATGACAAATGTCAGAGTTCCTTTCAGYTGGCACACAACTATTTCTTTATAAACACCTTGAAGCTGCAGATCAGAAATAAAGTCCAAATAGTGACCACCTTCAATTCTTTAGCCACAAAGTACTACAGGAAAATGCCCAGATGTACCAGAAGAGTGCTAGCCAACAAATTCATGCCTAATTCTTAGTGTTGTAATTCCCCAAACATGGGTTGTTTTGACAATTCAATTGAGAGGTGCCAATACAACATTAGAATTGCTCTTTCAAGTTTAAATATCCACAGCTGAATAAGGCAATGTCACTTCGGACCAAAGCACAACACTCCGGCAGGCTCTTACACCTAACCAAATGATTTTTGAAGCAGGAGGGAAGACTAGTCACATACCTGAGGCACTAATATTTGTAAAGCAATAGTATTTGTAAAGCAATAGTATTTGTAAAGCAATAGTATTTGATACACACAGTAGACACCTGCATATACGTCCAGTACATATTCTTAGACCCTTTCCTCCCACTTCTCAAAAATACTAGACAGAAGCAATCATCTTGTTTCAGCTTTTAAACATGAAGGCTACTACAGCTCAATGAACCGTCACCAATTAGACGAAATAGTTTTCTGAACTCCTCCAATTACTCAGCATTTTTTCACCCAGACAACCTAAAAGACACACATACTACATGTTCACACAAATATGCCTACAATTTACTACAGAAGAAGCATTTCAAAGACTGCAAAGTTGCACAGAAGTAAACCAGCACTTTGGGGTGTCATTATAAAAGAAAAAAACAACTGTTTGACTAAGATTCTGTAATATTAATGATATAAAATTATTAGGGAAAAAAACTTCTATTACCCACCTTAACAGCTTCAGGAGACAACCAGAATATAACAAAAATACATCAAACTAATATAGGAGAACACCTACTTCCACATGCCATGAGCTAGGCTATCAAATCAGTGGCAGCAGGCAACTAACATGCACTGCAAAATGCTAGCAAATTCTGCTTATGTTCAAGCATATTATTTTATTTCAGTTCAGGGTTCAGCCAACACAGGAATGCAGCTGAAAGCAAAACAATGTAAGAATGAACTGACTAATGAACTTCGAATAAATTTTAAAATGAAGTGTTACAATGCATCATTAGAACTCATAGACCAGCAAATTTGGAATTCGAAACAAAGTATTTTTTAGCCTCAGGCCACAATTCCCTAATCTGAATTTAGGGATTGCTAAAGACTTACTACAGGATGTTGTTAAGGGCAAAGGCCAAAGGGGGAGAAAGGGAAGGATCAAAGTGTATTGTGGTGTTAACAAGCATGGGAAAAGATAGAGAAGGGGGACAAAGGGGCTGGTGTAAATGAACCTGCTGCTGGTCAGTACACTTGTCCAGCTCAAGGTGCAGCTGCTGACCTCCTCCAGGTCCTCCAGTCCACTGGGCTCAGCTAACATTAGCAATAAGAATCTATTTTTTTGGTAATTTATTAGGAAGCGACATACTTCTGAATTAATGTTCACATTATTTGTTATCTTGAAAACCATGTGGTTAATACATCTGCACATTTCTGGGAATTGATCAGATATAAGAAACTGCACAGCAAGATCWTCTAGCTAAGCACTGCTCTAACACACATCCCTGAATTACACTTTCTAAAATGTGTTCAAGGTGGTACTAGAATTCTTCCCTATATCTATGCAAAATTCACCCGTCACGTATTATKGTTGTTATAAAGCAGAATTGCCAATACATTCTCCTCTTACACTGTACAATCTGGTTCAGGTAAAGGAAAGGCCAAGGCATGGCCCAACTCTGAGCTGGTTTTAGAAAATGAAGAGGAAATAAACTTTTTTCACTCTGTTAGCTAATTGCTATTCATTCTTACAAAATTTTCCTGTCTCCACCCAACTTTTTGGGTTCCTCCAACAGTATCAACAAATTCAAGGAAGCTGACTTGCAATCTTCCTAACCAAGTTAGAAAAAACTAGCACAAATTTCTCAATGAAACACTCTTTCTTTACGAGTCACGCAGACTGAGCAGATTTAGATAAAAAACCTTCAGGCTCAGAACTTTTGCATGGGTCTATTCACCTTATTTATTAGTGTAGCTGAATTTACATTTTGGTATCTTTTGACACAGTCTGAAYAGCCTCCATGACCAATAATAATGTTGCTTACTGTCATGTAAGCTCATAAAGTACACTCAGCACAAAATGAAGCTGCTTAAGAGTTTGTTGCCAGCATGAGCTCATTACAAGTTCAGGAAATCCAACAGAACTCTTTTTGCACATGCCCTCTGCAGGCAGTTCCCAATTCATGGATAATGTTACTGGCTCAGTTATTATTTTAGTTGCAAAAGAAAGGAAAAATAAATATTTTAAGATAAGAATCACTGCAGCGAGGTGCTGAATGTTTTAATGGATGAAATGTAGGCGGATGTCACACTTTCTGCAAAGCCATGTATCTCTGCTGGAAATCCTAGGAAAGATCACGTCCTTATTMATTTCTTTTAAAATATATGCACATATACACATGTAATTTCATAAATTAATAAATCTGCTGACTTGAAGTTTATTGTTAACAGGGTCGTAAGAGGTGTGTGACCCAGCAGAAAATCTGAGAATAAATTTCATCTTAATCAACAGTGACAGGGTTGGAAATATGGAAGTCATGGGCCTTAGATATATATATTATTGCGTATATTGTGTCATYTATTAAAAAAATAATTTAGTCATTGCTTTATTGCCCATACTCCAGTTCCAACCAGGGACAATTATCCCAAACAGAATACCAATTATGCTGCTCCATTAAGGAAACTAGGCATGCACAGCTAATTCAAGGAAATGTCTGCAAGGCACTTCATTCTGCTCTGTAGACCTACACTGTTTGTTAGAAAGGACAAAGGACATTTTAAAGGATTGATGCATTTTAGGGAGGGAATSATGAGTGACTTACATGCAAAGCCTGTATGTTTTCTTAGTTTGGCCTAAATACTATATTAATGAATTATTTTTTTTCTTTGAGTTGGATCTACAGTTGATTGCATATCTGTACCATCTTCACTTACAAATCTTCACTGAATAGACAATTTTCATACTACTAGGACAAGATCCACTTTTGTCTAAATTCRGAGATTCCATTCTTCTGGATCTAGTCACTCTCTCAGGAGATCATATTCTAAAGCAATGTTCCTTAATCCATTGTGAAAACGTACCTTTTAGTAACTAACAAATGCCCTTAAATCTCCATTTCTGATCTTTATATTTCAGCTACCAAACCAACTTAAGGTTGTGATCAAAGTCCCTAAATTGATTGGGAAAGATACTTTCTTTCCATGAACCACTAAAACTGACGGGAGAGGAGGAAGCATTAAATTGTATTATAGAATCATAGAATCATTAAGGTTGGAAAAGACCTCTAAGATCATCAAGTCTAACCGTCAACCCAACACCACCATGCCCACTAAACCATGTCCCGAAGTGCCACATCGACGTGTTTTTTTGAATGCCTCCAGTGATGGTGACTCCACCACTTCCCCAGGCAGCCTGTTCCGATGCTTGACCGCTCTTCCAGTAAAGAAATTTTTCCCAATATCCAATCTAAACCTCCCTTGGTGCAACTGTGGCAAAGAAGGCATTAAGTACCTCTGCCTTTTCCTCATCCTTGCATCCAATAAAGGATGGAGATTCTCCTTGGCTCTCTTTTTGTCGTTAATATATTTGTAAAAACATTTTTTGTTATCTCTTAYGACAGTGGCCAGACTGAGTTCTAGCTGGGCTTTTGCTGTTCTAATTTTCTCTCTGCGTGACCTAATGAGATCCCTGTACTCTTCTTGAGTTGCCTGCCCCTTCATCCAAAAGTGGTAAACTCTCCTTTTTTTTCTGAGTCCCAGCAAAAGCTCCCTGTTCAGACAGGCTGGTCATCTTCCCTGCCAGCTCTTCTTACGGCACACGGGGACAGCTTGCTCCTGCGCCTTTAAGATTTCCTTTTTGAAGAACATCCAGCCTTCCTGGACCCCTTTGCCCTTCAGRACTGCCTCCCAAGGGACTCTCTCAACCAGTGTCCTGAACAGGCCAAAGTCTGCCCTCCGGAAGTCCATGGTAGTGGTTTTGCTGACCCCCCTCCTTACTTCACCAAGAATCAAGAATTCTATCATTTCATGGTTGCTAAGCCCAAGACAGCCTCCGACCACCGTATCTCCCACCAGTCCTTCTCTGTTTGCAAACAGCAAGTCAAGCRAGGCACCTCCCCTGGTAGGCTCACTTACCAGCTGCGTAAGGAAGCTATCTTCCACACACTCCAGGAACCTCCTAGACTGTTTCCTCTCTGCTGTGTTGTATTTCCAGCAGACGTCGGGTAAGTTGACGTCCCCCAGGAGAACAAYGGCTAGCGATTGTGAGACTTCTGCCAGCCGCTTGTAGAATGCTTCATCTGCCTCTTCATCCTGGTTGGGTGGTCTATAACAGACTCCCAGCAGGATATCTGCCTTGCTGGCCTTCCYCCTCATCCTTACTTGTAAGCACTCAACCTTATCATCACAGTCGTTGAGCTCTATACAATTGAMACACTCCCATACATATAGAGCCACCCCACCRCCTCTCTTTCTTGCCTATYCCTTCTGAAGAGCTTATAGCCATCCATTGCAGYAGTCCAGTCATGAGAGTCATCCCACCATGTTTCTTGGTCTAAATAGGCCACAATGTCTTTTCGGATTTGGGAATCACTCCCTCCACATCCTGTTCAGTAAAAACCACAACCAACCACTATTCAGGGCAGCCTGTAAAGTTCATCTGCTTTCTGTAAAAGTCAGATAAGCCAAAGCATGAGAGGACCAAGAAGGAGTTCTYGGGGTGCATGTGAATATTTTTGTATAAACCTAGTTGTTCTGATTATGGAAAAATGTGTGGAACCCACTGAAGACCTTTTGCAAAGGTTACAGTGGCACTTGAATCACTAGAATATCTAGAACATGGAATAGACAATTTTTAGTGTGAAATTTTAAAAATATATTGTTTTAATATGAAGATAGCATACTAGGCCAACTTCATCACGTACGAGATGTATTAGGAGTACAAAGGTAACATAAGAGTTTTCAGCAGTAGGGTCTAGGGGTTTTGTATCTTTGGAAAGTATCTTGAGAGTATTTTTGTTGTCCCTTCACAATACCTTATTTTTTATAACATCCACATAAAGTGTTTGCTGAGCTGAGTTCTCTGGCTGCCAGAATAAAACCTAACCATTGTTCCTAAAACTAAGAACCATCCTGCATTTCCTCCAGTTTGTGCCAGCAGCTGGTCCCTGAAACTGTGGGGGGTGCTAGCAATCACCACTGTCTTCTCTTCAGCTCTGCCACACAAGTCACCCTAAAATAGAGCCAAAAMCACAACTGATGTTTCTTGCTTTAGCTTGTATTCTTTACACACTTGGAAAGTACAGCCAAAGCTGCGGTTTATTGTTGTGTTCAATATTAACGAAATGGGAAAGGGGATGTGCTCTCTGCTTTCAAACTCCAATAAAGAAGTCCACAAAACATATCGTCTAACACTGTATCTCTTAACTAAAAGCAATAGCCCAATAAATGTACTGTCAATTGCCTTAAATAAATGCTTGTGACTTGAAGTACATATTGCTGTTAGATTCTTTTATTCCTGTCCTTTCAAAGATGACATTTTCTTAAAGTTGGAAATGCTAGTCTTTATATCTATATTATGTTGCACATTGAATTTTCGGTTATTGGACACTCAGAAGTCACAATCATAGATTCATTGTCACTAGGAAACTGATTGACAACTTGTATTAGCATGAGTGATTTAAAATTTTGAAGTTATTCTCCTTTAAAATAATTAAAAAGGAAAAGGAGAGTATTCCCCAACATTAGTGCTTTTCCCTCTCCAGATACACTAGAGAAAATGTGTTCATTTCATTACAGGCTGTATGCATCGTGGGTTTTCTCRTCTTCTGCGTTCATTGCTACAAGATTTTGATGGCTTAACGGTAAGCTTTAATGACTACGCATGTGGCTAGCACTCTGATGCACTGCAGAACTAAAGAAAGGTGTCTACAGTTTCCAGCCACTAGCTATTAAAGTTACAAAATACCAAAATCCCATACGTTCCAGGTGACATTCAGCTTTCTGTTTTTATACAGTTTCACAAAGAATTAGGTATTAAAGCTGCTATTAAATAGGGAGTGCAAATGATCTACACATGATGTTAYATTCAGTGCTTTTTCCTCTTTCCAAGGATCTCAGAGAAAAATATTAATCCTCACTACTCCTGCAATACAGCTACGCAGGTATTACTTATACCCAATTCACAGTATTCTACAGAAAATCCTGTACACCATTTTTAGTGAACTGATTCAAAAGTTACACATGGGATAAATCAGATAACAGTCACTTAAGCTGTGTTTGATTTATGAACTCAAACACTGGATTGGTGACAGAAGTACAGAAAGATCCCAGGAGTACCAAGTCATGAAAAAGCAAAAGTCAGCCATTGCTGCAGTGACCTAATGAAAGTCTCTAGTATCTTAATTATTCTGTGTCTAACATCTTTTTTATTCTTTTTTATTCTGCAGTCTTCAGCGTGGAGCAGACCCCCAGAATTGCCTTAACTGACCACATCAAAAAGACGGCAATTGTTACTTCTATGCTTATGCATGCTTTCTTCCCCCCTGTTTTACACTAAGATCACTGGCACTACAATGATGAGGGTAACCCAGATTCATTTCAGACTAGAAAAGGTTAAAGAAAGCAACAGGAAAATCCTCAGAGACTGAACAGATTTCTTAAAAGGTCAAATCCTGATAAGTCAATGTTTTAATCATTTATCAGCCAATTCTAACTAATCCAGTTCTACTATTTTGCTATCCTGTCCATACTGACATACCCCCAAGTCAAAGGGACAAACAAATTCCCTTTTTCCTCCCTACCCCACACAACAGTATATAACATTTTCAATGCGGTTTAATCTCTTCCATACAACGGCTCATGGAATTCYACCAGTAACATCTGACATAGAAGTTATAGGTTATTCTATAACATACAGACCTGGAATAGGCCCCTGACAGAAAAGGCATCATTTTGATACAAAAGTTTCTAGCGAAGGGAATCAGACACACAGTTCTCAGAACTGTTTCACYGCTTCTTGTACTATTTGTTAAAAACATACACATCTCCCTTGTATTCTACTTTATAACTGCAACTTTACGCAAATCATCCCATTTGATCTGTGATGTTGTCAATATAGTACAATCTCTTAGTACAATGAAAATCCTCAAAACAAATACCAGTAGCTAACATTTCCAAACAACAAGACCTATTTGTTCTGCTTGAAGGATCTCCTAATTCCACTTTYATCTGCAATTCCTCAAGGCAACCTTAAACAAACACAAAGAAACCCTCAGCAACAACCCAATAAAAACAAAAATTAAGAAACCCAGTGGTTCATATTCTCCTCACTCTCTTCCCACAATTCATGACAACAGTGGCATGCAAAGCAAATATACCTTACCAAGTTCTGTTATGTAGGTTTTTCCTTCTGAAGGTAAAGGAATGTATTGATTAGAGAAGAAGTTGCTTCCATAACCCAGGACAAAACCTTCTAGCTTGGTGTTTTGACTTGGTCGAAGATACCTCATGCAAACGGTGTCATCTGTTGCATTGATCTGAACTTTCAGACTCTGCCTTTTCACTGGGGAAAGAGTAAAAAAGAAGATCAGAATGTATTTACCTTGTGATCATATATTCAGTAATGGAATATGACAATATAACAATATAGGGCTGTTTAATTTGCTAGTCGCAAGCAACTGAACAACTGCTTAAAGGTGGAGTCTCCTAGAAACTAAGTATATTTTWAAAAGTAAACCAACAGTCATGTAAAATTATCGTTTCCAACATGTCTGTTTTTCCATTATTACTTTAGTACTATCATTAGCATCATTAGTTTAGTACTACAATTGCAGTAGTAGAAAAGTGCGTGAAGTAACTGGAAAAAATGCAAGTATTTTTTCCTTTAAATGTAGGACTTATAGTAGTATTAGCCATCAACAGGACCCACAGGTGAAAAACTTGCAAGTTTGATATTTTTTTTTGTTAGTAAAAAATAGGAAGTTTTAACATTAAGTTAATCACATTACAAAATTAGGGTAGAGGATAAACATTAACTAGATATACAAATAAAAATGCTATGACTTTTTTTTTTTTTTTTTTTGGTGCTATGTTGGGCTGGAAATGTAATTTTCTAATTGGAATTACACCAGGACACCTAACCAACATATATACTTTACTCAAAATTACTAAGAAACTTTTTTTAAACATTCATTTTTATGCTTTCCAGTGGAGCAGCACATAAAGCAAGAAACATCTTGTATATCCATCTACAAAAATTTAACTTATAACACCACAGTATGACTTCATAACAGAATAATCAATTTTTTAGGCTACAAAAAGGTGTTTCATCTTCTCTTGGTGGGGCGAGGGAGGATTAGCTTTTCAYTCCTTGGTATTTACAATTTTAATATTCCCTTGTCACTGTTAGCCTTATCATATTTTCAGAAYTGTTGAATGCCAATGCTTAAAAAAAAAAAAAAAGTAATGATTTTTCCCCAAACTTACAACATTGGTACTAGAATAGTACATTTTGGGTTATTATTTTTCTTCTCATTCTYGAAATATGAATTTTTATTCCCAACAGATTTTCAGGCATCTCTCCAATCATGAGGGTTGAAATTAGCTTTTCAGGAAAAAACAAAAATTTGCACAAAATCATTTTACTTCAGGAGCTAAATCCTGAAGAAAAACAATGAGAGATGTATGACTTGTCATTAAATAACAGGGTAGAGCTATACTGAACTTTGAACTTCCTTTTCTTTCTTTCTTTCTCTCCCTCACTCTAACTCCCTCCCTTTCTTCCTTTCTCTCTCTCAATAATTGCAGACTGGTATTCAAAGTTTCTTTAGACAAGTACATATTGATTCTCTGGCATCACCCCAGCCTACCCTCCTTTTTGTTTTTTGGAGAAATTCTAATGACTAGAGTTGCTGAGAGGCCACAATCCCCAATCTGTGAAGGTGATTTAGTAGTACTGTCGAGCACCTGCAGTTGTCTGCACAGTGAATGTAAAGACCTAAGCCAAACACTTTATGCCTCTTGCCTTTATAGAAAGAAGCATACAAGTAAAACTGATGGAAAACATGTGCCTCCGATGAGACTCTTCCTTTACCTAAAGACTGATCAAGTAAAAGCACTCAGCCAAGAAACTGTCAGACTTTTCCAAAGGCAACTCTGCCAGGTTGCACAAGACTGCAAGGCTTCTAGAAAACTCAACTCTGACGTCATTTTCAGCAGTACAATACCATCACAAGGGAAGGGGTGGCGGTTGCTTCCTTATCTGGGAGGCATCCTAACTTCTTTTATTTTCAGTATATGAAACTGCTGCAGGTGTACAGCTTTGAGTATTGACAAGGCTCAAATAGCAGAAACCGGGAAGAAAACCCAACAAACTTCAAATCCCTCTAATGTACTTCATAAAGATGCTTAGTAAAAAACATTCCAAGCCAACAAAGTTTAGGATTATTACCTCTGATTGACAGTGAACTAGATTTGTTAAAATTATGTAGTCTGCAAAACTCTAACCTAACTTTGGAGAGCTGAGCATAAATGAAAGGATGGTCTCCTGGTCTCCATTAAATACCCATGTCTAAGAAGAAAGCAGGACTTACAGTACTTGATTCAAATATGAGATAATAATTTGATTTCTATATTAAAATTCTTAATCAGACCCAAAACTAGATTTTAAASAATTTTAGCAAAGATTTATTTTAATTTTAAATTTACAATAATTGCACTTCCCCCCCCCAGTTGTTTCTATATCTCTCTCACTTATATTTTACATTAATTTATAAGTAGTCAATTATAGTGACAAGGGGTCTTGATTTTGTTTAAGCCTAAAAGCTGYCCGTGAAGTTTCTAAAAACAGAAAGTCTAAATGGGATCCCAAAAACAGCAACAGCTTTGAGGTAGGGCCCTTTAGACCTTTTCTTTACAGCTAGCACATCAAAACCACCAAGAGAGCTTYTAAACTCAAAGCCAGTTCTAGCATAACATAAACAGGAATAATGTATTTTTGAAAATAGAGAATAAGGCAGAACAGAAGAAAAGGAGATTAACTTGAAGTTTAAAAAAATAAATCCTTGTCCTCCCCACACTGTCCTGACAGGKCAAGTCCTTTCCCTCTAGTTCACTTTTAAGTACAGGATCCTTTCAGTGATGGCCTGGATGGCAAAAAATACTGCAGGGTCCCCACAGTGTCTCCTCTCCTCAGAGATCTAGCTATAGTGTCTGCTCCATGCTCTTCTTAACATAASTATCTTCTACCCCTTCTGTAAGCTCCTTGCTTACTATTTCCTTCTCTCCACACAGCAGAAGATCCCCTAGCTGAGAGGACTCAGTCGATCTCAGTAAGGGCATTCTTCTCCCCTTCCTCTTGAAGGTACAGCCCGACCCAAAGAGCAGCATAGGGCAAGGCAGACAAATAGCCTTCTTCACTATTATTTAGCTGCATGTTTTTAAAGGGAAATAAACGTGCTAAAGCAACAACACAGATGCTACACTTGATATGACTAAACCACATTCCTTTCCAGGGACTGTGTGCATTCCAGAATTACTGAAATCAAGGGATGAATTTTAACTGGTAAAACAATAACTATCAGAGGCTGACCACTTTCTGGAAGTGTATGGACAGAAGTGGAGCAACCAAGGTCAACACTGACAAGTTTTTCTACCAGAGGCAACAGTTCCCGACTGAATTTAGAACCTGAGTTTGCTGGGAACCATAGCTGTTGAGTGAGAGCACTTGGGTTCCAGAGAGTGAAAGGCTGCAGAGGGGATAAAACCAAAGAATGATGAGGACAGAAAGAAGCCAGCAAGCACAGAAAGTGCTCTCTGTCATGGCAGAACTATCAATGCATGGTAGATCACTCTTGGTATGGACTCTTTGTAGGGAATGAAATCTCTCCCCAAACTAGGTCAGTGTGCTACTTAGCCATCAGTCCAGCTCTTCTGCCTGCCAACAGATCAACACTCCAACATCTTTCCAGGAGCCCTTGCACTCTTCCAACACCTCACTTTCATGCCCATCTACACACAGTATACTTCTCAGCATCATAAATACAGAYGCAAAAGGCTGTGAAGCAACCCTCTTTTGTTATAGCTGAGTACATTATAAATAAATAGTTCTTAAAGAATMAAAAAAAAAACTTTAAACATTCCAGTCTCAAGGAGGTCACATGAGTTCAAAGGAGACCTGGACCCTTATGAACAAATTCAAGCAATTCCTGAATCTAAAACGAAAAGGCAGCTTTGTGCAGGAGACTAAGCCCAGCTCCACTACACTGGTCAGAATTAAAAACAAACAAAAAAGCCTCCCATGAAAACATAACAAAATGCAACTCAGGTTAAGGCCTATGAGGAAGGCCCACGTGGTCACTTGGAATCCTTTGAGCGGACAAGAGCTATACAGGGAGGGCACAGCAGTGCAGAGGGGCCTCTGCAGCCAGCCAGGGAGAGCTCAACGCTACGTGCTGCACAGACGCTGCCAGTCTAGTCAAGAGAGGGCCAGCCTGGAGCAGTACAGATATAAAGGACTTCATATCAATTAGCTTGCTAAATGAGGACTAATCTCAGGAGCACATTAGCAAAATAGATGTCACTTGYGTTGATCTCACAGTATTTTGAACAACTAACAGGGAAATCAGTCATTCCCATTCTCAGTAATATCTCTATCTTGGCCAYCACTCAGATGAACATTCATTAAACATAATCGAATGGACAAGGGAAGTCACAGGAACCTGACTGTTATGATACTGTGATAAGAATGTATTTGATTTTGAGAAAATAACTTTGTCATATTATGATTTTAGAATACCTTTTTTCCCTCGTCTCCTTGATGAAAGACTCGAATGATAAACTAGACGCCCTCTAATTCCAACGCAAAGAGATCCTGAAAACACCTTACAAACAGAAAAGAACACTTGCAGGCACAGAGCAAGGCAAGGTTGAATTTTCCTAACTCATATTCACTTGTATCAGCTTTTGGCATGCGTTATTGAAATTCTGGTCTTAAGTATTTGCATTTGTAGAGTAATTCTTTTACATTGAGGCCATCTCCACATGAAAGATTTTGGGACCCCATAGCTACCTCTGAAAAACAATCTTTCCCTCCTGGCTTGCCAACAGAAATTCCACACTGATCTGCAAGTATTCTCTTCAACAAAAGTCAATTGATGGCCAAAACCAGCAGGACAAACTGTGCACAGCATATCTGAACTAAAAGCACTATGTTAAGTACATCAGACCACTTGCAGCGTTAGAATCACTCTAGGGAAAGGACTCTCCTACCTATAAGGGGAAAGACTTTTAAAGACAGCTTAATGAATCAGTTGCATCATAAGGGAACCAGCCACCGATAACTCTTCAGAAAGAAGAAAATAGCTACAAATGGTTTGAAGAAWTTAGCTGGGAGCACGATAGTTGGAAAAAATTAAGTGGTCACGTATAGGCAACAGCAGCCAAGAGCAAATAAACATTGAAACTTTAGAAAACTTTAATTCTAAATTACCTAACTGAAATTCACATATACAAAATATTCAGCTGGACACTTTTTATTCAAGCTTTGGATCCACCAGGGATTATGTGAAGTATCTTCTTTTTCTTATCACTTTAATTATTCATGGAGTAACATAGGAAGAGATGGGAGAATTCATAAGGACTGCTACCATCTCTTATTCATACCAGCTAGTTCTAACTGATGGTTCAGATTTAGCTACAAGACAAACAGAGAAGTCCAATTTTCAACTTCTACTTTCACAGCAGAAGTTCAGTCAAAGACCTTTGGTTTAGGTCTAACATCCCCCTAAGAAATCACCATTGCAAAGCAGTATGAAAAGGCAAAACAGTAACTACGAAGAACAGATTTATATCATTCCTTTGCTCTTTAATTACTGGAGAGAAGTAAGGAGATAAAAAGAAATGGTTCACTGGGCTAGCTGCATTAAAGCAGTATTTGTTCAGCAATTAAGTGTTGGGGACAGTGATATTTTCAACCTATAAAAGCAAATAAAACCACCTGAGAGTTTGCTTCCCAAAAGAACAAACAAAAGAATTTTGTTTCAGTAACAGACAATTTTGTTTCAGTAACAAACTTTGAAATTCTGTGTCCCATGCCCCACTATATCATTACAATATTGTTGGTAACAATAGATGTGGAGTTAGTTAAAATTGCCAGCTGGTTTGATTTTCCTCTGTTTCAAGGAATGTGAGAGAACTTGGGTGATGAGGTGACTGGAATTGAATTAACTGGCTCTTTTCTGTTTCTACCCAAACCCCAAAATATATCTTGGCCCTGTCAAATACACTATCTTCAGCTGAAGAGCACTCTATTTCTCTCTCCAACTTAAGAAGATATGTCAACAGCTGATTGATAATTTATTAATTAATAATTAACACATTCAGAAGTAACCTGAGGTGCTGATATAGCAACAAACTTCAAGAATGAAGCACAAATGAAATAAAGTAACTATCTTTTGTTTTAAAATAAATTCATCTTGACAAATTACTTTTTTTGAGCTGTTTGCCTGCTTCACTGAAGGCTCAGCAAAAGCAATACTGGGACAAGATGTTACTTTCACTTATTCTGTGATTCTACTGGTGCGCTTTAAGTGTGTATGGTCTCTCGTGATAGTCCTATTTTTTGTTTTTATCCATAGAGTGAAAAGCCTTGAACTCTGCCCTACAAAACTAGAGAGTGACTACAGCTGTACTGTATTACAGCAAATTTGTCTTTGTCATSAGAATTCCTTTTGCCTTACATTGAAATTGTTTGTTTTTCACCATTTCAAAGATTTTAGAGGGCATGAAGGCAAGACCTAGCACTGCCTCCCAGAGTGCTAGACAAATGAACCGTGCGTTAAGAAAATATATTAGCACCATGTATTTCTGATCATCACCTCACTTATAACATTCAAATCGTTCACACCAGTGCTTTCATTTTCCAAATCTGATGCCATAGTATTACCAGCCAAGGTTTCACTGWTAATCTAACACTGTGCAACTTCTATTTTTGCTATTTTAGATTTTTGTATTTACTTTGGCTCCCAAACATGGAGAAAAAWTGGTTGTTTGACTCAAAACCAAATAAATATAGCTTAAAATGGGAAACATTTAAAAATAGTTCTGTTTCTATGCAGTAGAATAAACAAGACACACTTYTAACACAGCCACAACCATAGAATCACAGAATAATTTAGGGTGGAAGGGACTTCTGTAAGTCATCTAGTCCAACCCCCTGCTCGAAGCAGACCTAATCAGATCAGGTTGCTCAGGGCCATGTCCAGCTGAGTCTTGAACATCTCTAAGGACATCGATTCCATAACACCTCTGGGCAACCTGTTCCAGTATTTATCATCCTTGTGGTTTAAAAAAACAAAAAGGCCTAATATCTAACTGAAATTTCCCATGCTCCAACTTGTGCCCACTGCCTCTTGTCATATTGCTGTGCACTTCTGCAGAAAATCTGTCTTCTTTGTATCCTCTGCTCAGGTAGCTGTGGACAATGTTGGATCATCTTTCTCATCACAGCTTACATAAAACACCAACATTCCTAGTTACAAAATCCACATTAATAAATACTCTGATTAAAATAGGTGCCATATAGACCATACCCTTAAAAAGGGCAACAAAGAACAACTTATTAAGAGAGGGTAAGCTAAAAGCATTGCACATAGTTCTGTCTTTTGCAATTGAAGTTCCTCAATTTGATATTTTTTTCAAAATATTAGTAGGCCTACAGTCTGTACACAAGTCTAACATTACTTCAGAAAAATAGGCTGTCAACATGCAGCAGTTAACTTAGACATGCATGTATGTGTTTTGCAATCTACAAAAATAGCCTAAATCATAAGCTTTCAACTTATGCTCACAGGATCTCTTTGCTCAGGCAGCTTCCAAAAAAGATAAAGAAAAAGCAATGTTATTCTTACCTACGGACCAACATTTATTAYACTGAGATCCACTGGCACATTTTTAGGGATGAGTAATCAGAGAAGTTTCAGCAGTGCAATTCCTGTTCCAGTCCTAACAGTTTCCTTAACCTGAGTTTCTCTGCCCCCAGGCTATCAATTCTGTTCATTTCAAAGCCATTCTGTTGGTTCAAGGAAGCAACTGAGGAGCAGAAGCAACCATTTCATTTTGAAATGCTACTTTTTTCACTTACAATGACACTGTTTAATACAGAAATGGTAGATTTTTCTTATTTTGACTATGGAGCTTGATAGATAGGATGAATAAAGCTTGTTATTTTAAGGCTTATTAGCAAGGCTKATTACTTTATCAATAACCAGCAACTAGCAATTGACTCCACCTTATTAAGTTTTGAAGTTAGCATCTCTTTTTGACTCCCACTGTAACTGAGACAGTAGATGTGATAGCATGGTAAGCACAACGTGTCCTATGACTTGCAGTAATTTAGAAGAGAAGAAAAGACATCACCAAAGAAACATCCAGMCAACCTAAATTCCATCTGAGCTCTAGTAAGAGAGTTGGATACCTCTGAGGAGCATCTATTTGTTAAAGAGGAAGCCACCTTACGTCAGCCAACAGGACATACAGAATTCCAGTTAAGTCTCTCTGGGCAATAAACTAGAAAAAGCTGTAACAAGTTAACTTCAAGGAAAAAAAAATAATAAAAAAAATAATAATCTTATTTTCATGTAACCCTCCATACTGTATTTTTGAGCTTCTCTTGATGCCGAAAGAAATCTTTTCGGCCAGTACAACCACAACACAAACACTCACTTGTTCCATTTACTTGTTTTCAGAAATTGCATTTAACGACCTGGAGTTGTCAGGTGGATGTTCTGCCATCAGTTGTCTTATGCTACAAGAATAATCTGTTGGAATTCCAACTTCACTACTTGCCCAACTCAGAATAAAGACGCTTTCAAGGGATTTTTAAATAAATACCTTCTTGTCTATGCCTTTAAAATACTTTTATTTGAAAGATGGCAACTTTTTTTAAGCATATCAATATTCTTAACAGACTGCGCACAGCAAGTAAGAYAGCATAAACTATAATTCCCCTCCGTACTTCTTTCATATCATGGGGCAATTTTGGAAATTTCATTTATAACAGAAATTCRCCACAAAAGGAGTACAGATATCTGAAATATGCTGTAGGAAAAACCCTCAATACTGGTGTTCAGCTGAAGGCAGTAACTCACTAAGACCTCCATAGGAAGAGATGTACTGTGAGGGCCCAGAGTCAGCCCCATCCCTTCCAGTGCCCTTTCTCACAGCAGTCTTTTAGGATTACTGAGACCTCTTCCTTTAGTTGTAATGCATATTTAGTTCTACTAATGCTAATCTGAAATATGCTTTCTGGTTTTAGTGGAGACAAACTAAATAGATACTTCTCAGAGAAACTTCCTTTGCCTATTCCTCTCTAGTGGTCACTGCAGTTCAGAACTGAGTTAATAAGCTGTAGCTCGCTATTACTTTAGGACCAGTAAGGACAATGCAGAGGTAAAGATGTAGGTTTCAGCAGTTCCAGTTTCTATGTATCTACATAAAGCAATGTACAAAAAGGAATTTATTACTCGTATGCTGCCATCTCTCTCACCTGTTTTCAGGTCATTCAAACACTTCTTTGAAGTTCCASTTCCATCCTTTTCACTGTATCTCCCTCACAAGGCTCCTTACACATGTTGGTTTAAAATTATTTTTTATTGGACTAAGTACAGTAACTATCCTTATTTTTAGGGTACAAAGCCAAAAAGAGCCTGGATTCAAACTCAGGATCCCACTTCAGTGGTCCAACGCCCATTTCCAGCTTTCATTCTGCAGGTCATTTCCCATTATTTGTTAAAATGGCAAACAAAATTGAAAACAAGCAAGAAAACTGTTGTTTGAGAATAACCAAGTCTGCAGCTCTGATGGAAAAGGGAACAGGAGTTAAACTTCTGAAAGCTTCTTTAGACAGAGTTCAAACAACTTGTCCCTGGCTCCTGTCATAAGATATTGTTTAATTTTTCATTTAAATCTTAGAAAATTCCACTCCTTTCTTTGTCCAGGCAGTAAACTTAGTTGTATTTAAAGGTCAAATATGTATGCTAAAAATTTGATTTAAATAAAATTCAACATCGAAAAATTCAATGTTTTTGAAGGAAAGGGACAGAGCAAAGCCTATCTATTATTTTCAGTGCATAATGCCCCCTGAAACTCCTTCAAGTTGAATGATTTTTGATAGATATTAGTCTTCAAATCAACAGCACACAAACCACAAAACTTAAAAGGACATTATTTGTCCGTGAAAAAACTTCTTGTTAATAAAACAACCTCAAACCCTTATTTCAATTTAGATTGTGGATCAYTTATTTCCACTAGGATAAAGCTTGACTTGGATCTGATGTAATTACAATCTCCAGGGCTTGTTCCCCTAGCTTTACTCTCAGAGCTAGTTGTTCGTTGTTGTTTTTTCCAGACTGGCCTGGCATGTCTTTTTCTGGGCTGATGCAACTCCACCTGGACAGAGCTGATGAGACAGTGACTGCATCTTGCCCAGAAGAGCTGGTCTTTCCAATCCTGACTACTTCTCCTGTCCAAGGAAATAGATCCAAGGCAACTCCACCCAGGCTGGGCTATGAAGAAAACTGTATCTTGGCCAAAGAACCTGACAGATTCTGCATAAAGATATTCAATAAAGGCGTGTAGAAGACCGGGGAGCAAGAAAAGTCTCCCAAGTTTTCTAGGTCTAWCTCCCTTTTAAGCCTTCAAAGAGCACCAGCTAATGCAAACATCAAAAGAGAAATGTGGTCTTCRGACATGGCCACATATAGGGTAGTCATATTTTAGAGCTGATCAGCTGAATAAAAACATGGACTTTCTTTAACAACAGCTCCTCAGTAGGGAAAGCTCAACAAGATACTAAGAACTTAAACAGGTGAGGAATTCAGATGCTGTTGGTCTGGCTCTGCCCACAATTTATAAATAGATTGAAGTGATCAGTATTAAAGACTGTGGACCTTAATGCAATAAGTTTCTTAAGAATATGTTCATCGGCAGGCAGTGCTTAGCATTACCATTGCCATTACCTATTCAACAGCAGGCAGTGTTTAGCATCACCACTCCCTTAATCCATTTCTCATCTACAAATATCAATGAATTTTTGAAGAATCAAAAATCAAAGGCATAATGCAAAACAGTATCYGGAACTACAACTGCATTTGCTTCTGAGAGAAGAGTGAAGATACTATACTTTACAATCCACAATGTTATCACTCACTACCGAATGCACAGATAATCTGCTACATGGATTGATGTGTACCCAGATTGCAGTGAGGTTCTCACATTGTAGCAGTCATTTTGAAGTCTATTCCTTACATGTGATCACTATGTATTAGATCAGAATACATAATTTTGGGGTTTTTTTTTTCAGTACATACCTTTTGGATTGATTTGCTGTGTGACTATTCATGTAGGGATCTTTTGAAATACTTTGGAAGAATAGGAGTCAAATTTAAAAGAAGAATATGAAGCAACTGATGGTAAGAAAGTATAATTTCTACTGTGTTAGAATAYGGAAGCTTTGAATTAATGTTAAAAAATCCCCAAGCAGTATTAAATTGATATTTGCATGTTTTTCTATATCCGTAGAACAAAATAGGTAGCCATATACTAAAATCCTCCTTCWGTGATAAGTATTATCTTACTTGCCATACTCCAAGTAGTTGAAAGAGCAAGTCTTTAGCTGAGTATTCTGCAACATTGGCTTAGAAGTTTTCACATCTAATTTTGTTTTATCTCCTTCTCTGTTTCAGCACACAGTTATTTTTTAAGGACAAAAGTGCTTCAAGATAGTAGTATTTAGACAGCTGGCAGGGCTTGCAAGCTATACTAACAGAGTAAATTTGAAACCAGCATGTACTTCCAACTCTTAAGTTGTAAACTAATCTATGAGTCTCAGAATCACCAACATACCTAGGTATGTTTCAAGATTGTTGCCTTCTCAAGAGTTAACACACAGTCCTTTTATGCATTAGTCCTCACTTCTAAAAAGATCTCTTATCACTAATAAGCCAGTGCATAGAGCACTATAAAGTAGACTAACTTGATAAAATCCAGGAAAAAAAGCAAAGTCAATGACTAGAGGTACAGAGTATGYTRCCCAGGAAAAAAGCCTGAATAAATAGAAGTCATCCAGCTTAGAGGAARAGTACTTAGATAGATATGAAGACAGTATTCAAATATATAAAACAAACAAACAAACAAAGCAAGCCCTGAGGGCAAAGCAGTATGAATAAGTTCTGCTCCATATCTGTGAAGAGCAGAAGTGACATAAACTGTAGCAAGGAAGATAGCTGAAAAATTGATAAAGGCAGTGAAGCTCTGGAACAAACTGCCACAGGAATAAGCACAAGGGGGTTAAAATGATTTCAGGAAGTCCATTTCAGCCCTCTGTTTCTCTGTAGAAATGAGTATTTTTCCACTTGAAGGCTACCATTTTCTTTCCTGCACCTCTAAGTGTGCACCATAAAGCCTCAAAAYGGGCTGCCCTCCTCAATGCTATGCTTGAATTCCAATATCCTACTTCCTATCTCTAACATGTAGATATTGAAAATCCAATAAAGCATGATCTCTTCAGTATATAGATAAGCATAAGAGAACTGCCAGGGAGAGGCAAGATTAATTTGTCATGTGAGAACAGAAAAATATCTCAGTGCAATTGCTTGAGTAAGGGCAAGAAAGAGCATCCATGAAACTGCAAGCTGTTCAGCCTAACCTCAGTCAGCAGGAACAGATGGTCACATCTATGCACATGATGAACAAGAAGGTGATTTGGAACAGCCAGCTTAAATTTACCGAGGCCAGACTGTGTCTGATCAACCCTGCTGCCTTCTGTAATGCTATTACTGGCTTTGCGTACAAGGGGAAAGTGGTGAATGTCTTTTACTTCGACTTTGACACCATCTCCACAGTATCCTTCCAGCCAAACTGGAGAAATGCAGACTGGATGGGTAGATTACAAGGTAGATGGAAAACTGGGCTCAAAGAATAGCAGTCAGTGGTTAAAAGTCCAAAGTCCCCAGTGATAGTCTTTCTGGTTCTCGAGCAATATCCACAATAATTCCTAAACTAATTTCAGTGAGGGAGAATGTTTTGTGATTTTTGTACACTTGGGAAAGAACTTGGGTTGGGCAAATAAAAGAAGATGAGCTGTACCATAATGATCTGCTTTCGAACTGAAGGGAGAGAAACTAGATTGAGACACCCATTCAGGAATAAATACCCATCAAGCTRCCTTCCTAAATCACCTTTACAGAATGGCAGTGCAATTAGTGAGACAGACACTGCTGCACTCCTGATGCATCAGCAAGTTTGGTTTGTTCCTCTGTCAAGATTTAATATTTAAGTAAACACACCCATGCCCATCTTGTGAGAATGACAGTCCAGTTGGTGGTTTAGTTCACAGGTTCTCAAAAGATCAAATAAAAGGTATCTAAAATAAGATATCCTTGAATAGAAACAAGTATTTCATCACAAGGTAATGTAATAATCTATTTCTGGCAGAAACATCTAGAAACAGAAAAGTACAATCTGCCTATCACATTGAGATTGCATATGTAGGCACCATGCCCATGACAGCACAAGACATTTAACAATTCTTAAATGTATGCAAGCTTGTAAGAATGTACTTAGTACCTTACTACTGTCTAATGGGATTTTATTTCTATTTATAAATCACTCATTATGCTGTGTATAGTTGAAAGAGGCCTCTTTAAAATAATATGTATCAAAAGATGAAAATCTAATGGGATCATCCCTTCTCTGAAGTCACAATGGTTTTTTACTTCCAACATTGCAACCACCATATGATCACACAAAGTATCTGAGTTCTCTGCTCAAAATCTTTTTCTAACATCCAAGACATACAGGTCTTCAAACAGTGCAAGGATTAATAGCTTTGGATGTGCACTTGGCAATGGTGCTTGCAATATTCTGTGTTTTAACTTTGGAATAAGTTCCCCACTTTTCAGAGGCAGACAGCTGATAAAGCAATTAAATATCTAAAGCATACATAAGAATTTTTAGGTGTTGCTGTATATCACATGCTAAACTCAGAAAGAATAAGCAAACTTCATCAGTTAACAAAACCAGTAATCAAATATGAAATGCTGTTATGCTTTGAGAACGGTCTTGTCAATGTATTCAAGTCTATCAGCAAAGCTTTTAACCAGTTATTCCCTTTCAGTTTAGAAAGCGATAGACAAACAAAACAAACAAAAAAAAAATTGCTTAGCGTTTCCAACAGAGCAGTCAAAATAAAGTGGTTTCACTTATGTTCCTGGTCTCCAAACTGAACATTCTCACACATGTCTATAACACTAGCTGGATACAGCCGAGTCCTATAAGGGTTGATTCCAACTGCATACAGTTTTTCCACATGGAAAATGTATCTCATCTTGCACCATTAGATGAGATGGATCTCAAGACTGATGATCTGGCTTCTTATTAAAAAAAAAAAAAAGTAACAGATTAAGAAAAATCACAGGTGACCCTTTTTATCTTCTTCTATATTGTTCCACATTCTGAGTTTGCAGAGATCAAAGGAAAGCTTCTACAGTTCAAGCAAATGTCTGAAGAAAGAAGCAACAGACTTCCAGTAAGTTTTTCATTAAAAAGAGTGAAAATAGAAACCACTAATAAGATAAATAGTTGATGATTTTAGGAAGTAATATCAAATTCCAAAATTTGGCAGAGATTCTTTTTTTCAGCACTATGAACACCTTGTGAAGCAGAGGCATTGTTAACTCATCTTAAGAAAACTAAAATATGAAGTAATTTGTTCTAAATCAATGGATTGGAGAAAAAAATTGAAACCAAATACATTTATAGTAAGTATACAATGTGTAAAATAAAAGCTATGTGTATGATTAAGGGAGTACTAAGATAAGTCACAAATACTTATTTTTGCCACTAACAAGGTGTTTCATCTGTTCTCCCACCTATTTCCCTTCCTACCCAGGATACAGCAGACAATACAGAGTTTACATTCTCTGACTATATTTCCAAATTCTATATCCATTACATCACCTGCTCCATTWTCACCACATTTCCTTTTATCTACAGAGACAAAAGAAAGCAGCAGGGAATAATCTCTTTTTCTAACCCATCTYTCTATGTCCATATTTACTTTTTTTTTTTCTTTCTCAATCCAATGTTTTATTGAAAGAAAAAGAAAAATTCCAATAAAGAAAACACTATCAGCTACAAAAAAGGAAGGCTTATGCTAATTTTGGGGCAGTATAAGGGCATGTACACCTATGCACAGACCCATCAACCAGGCAATCTGTGTATAACTGACTTTGCATTTTTACTTGTACTTCACTCAGGCATGTACCCAATTGTTCATGGAGAATTTATGGTATGTAGAAAGTCATGTCTSTCTCATCACTGATCTTGTAACCCAGTGTTCGGTTGATTACATTAATTCCTAAGGAATGTTCTCTGATTTAAGAGTATATTGAGTACATAAATATTGCTTCACGACTTCACAGAGTTTTAAAATGAGATGGTCTTTCCCGTGCCAGTTTTGCTTGACAACTGACAAATGTTTTAACACTACAAAAGCAAATTAATAGGGGGGGGGGGGGGGGAAATCTAGAAAAACCAGGTCATGGGAAAAAAAAAATAACAATGTCTGAGATTTCTACACTGAAATAGGGCATAAATAAGATCATCCATTTCCTTTGTGTGGTGGAGCATCTGTAATTTTTCTTCAGCCTTAATACTGTGAACAACCTTACATTCCCTTCAAAAAAATATCCTAGTAGCATACAATGTCCACTGCTAATTTCTGTAAGCATTTCCGAGTGGAAAGGGAACACAATAAACATCTGTTACATTACTGAGAAACTTTACTTTCTAAGAATTCATTACTGCACATTAACAACATACTAATGCTCTTATCAACTGCTATTTTATCATGTTACTAAAACTGGGAGAGTACAGGGGGATTGATAAAAGCCTGGAAGATTAAAACAAATAATTTTTGACGCAAAGCATTTACCAAAAATGAACTAGATCCCACAACAATTTTGTTTGTGTGTGCACGCGCATGCCTCTGTGTGCTAGAGAGTCTGTGTGAAATCACCCTCATGACTGGCTTACTTGTGTGCAAGTTTAGTCTAAGTATAAATCTTCCATTGGAGCAAAAGCACAAAATCTGTCCAAAATTCAAAACAAGTTCTTTAGCTCAAAAAGCTTGCATAATTAGTGTCTCAATCCTTTAAAAAAAAAAATATATCTTGTTTATGATGTTTATACACAGACTTGACAAACAGACAACATACATTAACTACTACACCGTCACCAGTTGAGTCACAGCAGATTTATCACCTACTAAGGAGCACTGAATAATCGACACGAGCAGGGAGACATTTTTATTAGACTTGCCAGATTTTTTCTTCCTCATAATTAAAACAAAAAGCAGGAAGAAATGCTGAAGAGATGCAGTATTTATGCTTGTCATAGCATAGCTAAAAGCTGGTTCTCATCAGCAAGGAAGCAAATAATGGGCTACCAATGTGGAGCAATTTCATAGTCGTGTTCACAACAGTAAATAGCTGTTAATAAGCTTTATGACAAAGGAAGGAGACCTATTGATTCGAGCTGAACATGTAATCCCCTCACTTTTACCTGAGACCACTCTTCATCAAACTAAGAGAATTCATGGTTCTCAAATCTGACCGCAGCCATTTCCCTAGCCGTGTAATAAGCTATGCTTCAGCGTACACTGTGCTATAAATACAAACTGTGCCCTGCCATTTAATCCAACCACTTCAGTGTGTGTGAGCCAGAGATAATGGAACTCTGCCAATATTTCCAGGTCAGACAATACAGTTTTCTTCCTATTATTTGTATCCCAAAACTCAATTTCTTACCAACTTTCAGACTATTGCACCCATTCCCTTATTTTCAGCATATGCTTGTGCATGTTGTACAGACACACTGAGATTTAAAAAGAAAAGTGATAAGTGATAAGGTCTGAAGTCTTGCCTTTTTCTGGCTGTGCATTTTTCTTGTTCATGTATAGGCTTGAACTGTGGTAATGAGGGAATCAAAACTGCCAGAAAATGTTTGCACTTCAAAGTCAGAAACAACCTTCTGGGACATTTCAAGTTTACATATTTGTATTTTTGAACCAACCACAATGTTATGTGTTCTAAAATGATTCCAGACTTTTACATCATAGAAAGAAAAATTAAAATGAATAATTAATATAAAGCAGAGGCAAGCAGCTGACAAAAGGAGAAAAGATTTTTCCCTGTGCAAGTTCAAAAATAATGTTATCCCACATACACTGCCAGTCCTCTAAAATTGGCCAGGTTCCCAAAGTATTAATTATGTAAACTCATATCAAGCACTCTGTGGCCATTTATAGATTCATAAACTAATGCCACAACTGGTGTTAGGAAAGAATATTACAGTCTCTTACTGCTTTACTGAATCGTGCTTTTCCTGAGCAGATTTCAAGAATAATGGGAAAAACTTAGAACTATACAAAAATGCAAAAATAACCCTACAAAAGAAATTCCCTCACACTTTGAGAATCCATATTGCCATTGACTCTCTGGCTTGAATGATAGCGCTGAATTACAAACCCTTATTAGGTACGGACAGTAACACTCTAGTGTTAGCACACGCACACACACACAAAAAATAAATAAAAATCAAATCACACACAGAGGTCTAAGTACTTCATTATGTGGCCTTTATTCACATGGAGCCCTGTTGCACTGACACATGTGTTTAAGGTAAACAGGATTTGCGTAAAAACCAGGGCTACAATTAGCCTAAGAAAAAGTTGCGGATCCACTTGCCTCATTTATTTTTCTTCCAGAAAACACTCTAAATAATATTAAATCATTACAGAGTTATGGATCTCAGCAACAACTCTAAACTATTTTAAAAAGAGAGATTAGATTTTGTTTACCAATCTCTGAACAAGTGCAGTAAAGGCTCCCCTCCAGACTGGGAGAAGATTAGCCTTCTTCTAATAAAAAAGCATGCCCTACCTCCCTGCCTTTAGATCTAGTATCTCCAGTAGCTAGTGCCTCAACTCTTAACCAGCATTTTATTCAGCAGCTCTGAAGTGGTGAAGACTCTGGGTTGATATTCTTAATGTGACCATCCTTACGTAACCTCACCTGCATATCTGCACATTCTGATGACATCACTTTGGTTAAGCAATGAGTGCAAAAACATTTAATTCTGGTGACCATAATTACAATCACAACTTCATCAACAGTAGAAATTCACTTGGTGATTCAAAACTTGACCTGTTTTTTTCTTCACCTTGACATGACACACACTGGTTTGCTCAACTAAGGAGGCCTAGGGTTGATTTAGCCTGAGTATAATGGCATATGATTGGTATGTTTTGAGGGACAGCTGTGCTGGGAAAGTTGGCCCAGGCCCTGCCCACACAAAGGTTTRATTCATGATGCTGCCAGCAGTCATCTTCACGAATACTGTCCTCACAGCAAAATAAGACAAATGAAATCATAAAGCAAACTTGTATTACATACATGTTGGCCAGTATTGTAGAAAACCCAATTTCTAACTAAGGGCATTTGAATTAAGGCCTGTCAGGTAAGCTTGGGTAGCATCTGGCCTGCTTCCAGCTGCCCTCTTCCACTTGGGAATAAACTACAGACGGGGCTGTTTTGCTAATGGCACCTATTTTAGGCCACTGCSTTTCCAGAACACTAATACCTGCCTCTCTTCACGTTAAGATTTAATGTGACATTGCTGCACGATCCATGCCAGTAAGTCTTCGACCATCTCCTGCAAAAGACAGTAGTCAAGAACACTTCACAGCAATAAATTTATCCTGCTTACCAACAATTTTAAGTCTGCTCTTGAATTGTCCCAAGCAAAAGAAATCCACTAGGAGCTGTATGAACAGTTTTGACTATGGCAGGTCACTGCTAGGCATTTTTTACCCCTAGAGCAGACAGAGCTTTCTGTTTGCACTTGCAAAGAGTAGTACACACCTGGTAAGTYCAAACATTCCAAAGAAGCCTCAGACCAATTGACCATTCACCAGTCAATAGATATACAGACTATACTATCCATGTACAGTAGGTCTGGCCAAAGAGCAGCAGCAGGATTTAGCCTATAACTCTTCCTTCAAGTGAGTTATGTAGCTTGTCCTGCTGGAATGGCTAGATACAAAAGATTATATGGAGGAGGACTGAAAAATAATATTGAGAAAGAGATACTTGGGGACATGAAAATTAAAATTAAGAGGTGGAAGGTTATACAGATTACCCAGCAGTGAGATCATTTTAGAGGCGTTCATATGCTATGGAATTTAATCCTGGCAGAATCCACCCCTATGTATCATCACACTGTCACACCACTGCCTGTGCCAGTATAAAAATGGAATTCTGGTATTACAGATTATCTTTGAACTCGGAAGCCTGACGCTCAATACCGGGTTTTGATATGTTTTTGTGCGATCCTAGGACACAACTGTCTGCATGAGATAACTTTGATTAAATGAGCTGCTATAACGGCAACATTCTTACGGGTTGTTTTCATTTTCAGCAAAGAATGAGCCAAATTTGCCATGACATATCCACTGACTGAAAACCCTAGCCACTCAATTATACCAGATAAAGGATCCCTTTGAATTTCTCATAGGACTTTATTGTCATTTATGTGCCATTAAACGTAAGAGAAGTATTTCACACAAATAAAATTGATTTTGCACTTCTCTTTCCAGACACCAAAAAAAAAAAAAAAAGTTCAATAGTTTAGTCCAAACTGGCCCTCCTTCATTAGAATATGTTTTTTAAAAGGTTAATGCGTTGTGTATTTCGAAAAATAGTTCCCAGAAGGATGTTTTGTAAACCATGGAGAAAGTAACATATAAACCACATGTCATTTCACTCCCTTTATGTATTTTGATATGCCAGCTTCATTGTGTGTTCAAATAAAAACCAACTTTCAGGAGACTTTTTCCCTGTCTTACAATTTCTGCCCTACTATCCTCCAGCTACCAAAGGGGTGCTGTTGGCTTACAGAGCGCGGCACAAAAGTTTAAAGATTAAGGTTTGGCTGTTGCAGTATAGTGACTGTGATACATTGAAATAACTCAACGTTGTTTTAACTGCTTGACACCACTAAGTGAAAACACATGCCGAGTTTAACCTCTGGTTAGGAAGAAGTATTACATAACATAGCATAGCCAGCAAATTTAGCGATGAATAAAATTAGCCCATTCTTTCACAAATGCCAATGGTAAGTTTGGAAATATACTGTAAATACGGCATTTACTCTCAAAGGGATGTCAGTTATAATTACCATAAATACATAAATAGCTAGTAGCGATCTACAATATTTTCTAACATTCCTGTATACTTACCAAAAAACAACAACAACAACAAAAAAAACTTAGAGTAAAACCATCATTTTTCCCACTTATCCCCACAGTTGACAACTGCAGAAACAAAAAAGTTTTAGRTCTGGTTTTCCCTACATGAGTCTGTAAATCAGGCTCTTTCACATGGTCCCAATCAGGAATGTCAAGTGTGTACTCTTTTTCCCTAAGAAGGCAGCAACCAGGAGGAAGGTGAATTAAGGTTTCCTGAAGCCTTCCTGGAAAGCAGAACAGGACAGGCCTGAATCCTGGAAAGCAGAACAAGGATGGGCCTGAATGCCAATCTACCTGATGATTAATTCAAATAGTAGGAAAACCACAGGGATCAGAAAAAAAAGGGGGGGGGGTGGGGGAGAAAAACATTCAGACTCTTCTTTTTAAAAACTTCATAAAACTAAGTTTATAAGAAGGAATCAACCCCAAATTCTTTTCAGCTCTAACAAAGAAAAACAGAACATGAAGATACACAAAAACTATCAGAAACAGAGATTATAGTGAAAAAGTGCATTTCTATGCACATCTGTGTTCTAACTGGAAAGTCCACTGGCAAAATCAAAACCATGAAATGCTGTTTTATCAAACACTAAGAACTTGTTCCACAACTGTGGCCTTCAACAACATTTGATCAGGTCCAGCTGGAAAGATGCCAGTGGAACACGGTTTACAAGGCAGTACAATTCTGTGGATTACGTCCTGTAACTTGTTTATTCTTGGTTCTGTGGCTTTGCTTTTTCATCTCCCTCTCAGATTCAGGATGCTCTACTTACCAACTCCTTCTCTAAAGACAAGACTTTTTGTCTGTATTCAATTCCTGTCTAGAGAGACGATGCTGCATTCTTCAAGGATGGAATGTTTCTGTTATGCAGAACCATAAAAATTAGAGAAAATATGACAAGTTATAACTCTGACACCTATGCATTGCAGCTGTTTCTACCCATCATTAAAATATTTCAAGTACAACAGTGTTGAACTGAAGAATTATATGTTGGATGGCACTGGCATAGTGGCATAAGGGAAGAGACAAAAGTAAGTGGAAAATGTCCAAGTTTCTCTTTTTTCTGATGAAAAAGAAAGCTTTAGAAGCTGGACATAGTCGAAGGGACAGTGGCTCAAGCACTTGATAAAAGACCATCCCTAATCATAGCATCATCTCCTGCCCTGCTGTTCTGTGACCCCTCACATAGTCTCCATAGGCACTGACTACAAAATTTTCTTAGCAGCTGATCCCTCAAACAGAAACTCATGAAACGCAAGCATAATCGTAAAAAAGGCATTGCCTCCACAGTAAAACACAATACTCACCAACCTTCCCTTTCCAATTACATTGCCTTTAGTTATGCCTGTAAAACCTTAATGTAGAAAGAGTCTGAATTATGACACAGCTTATAACTGCCTCATCACTTGTCATTTGCTACAGTAAATGTGACGAAGAACTGCAAGAGAAATGGTGTTCGCCTGCACTTAGGGCACTACACTAGGACCAGATATAAGTAGAGGCCTATTTTCTATACAGGCAAAACTATTATAATGCAGGATACATAGAAGCAGCATAAAGTTTCCACTGGAAATTTTAACTGATATTTCCCTGATTTTGACTCCTTGAGTCATGTTGGTAGTGTTTCCAAATTATTCCTCCAACAGTGCCTTAATTTTTGAAGTCGAAGTAATTAAAGAAAGAATTTGTTAATAAAGAACACTCTTTTGAGAACAGCAATAACATTTTCTTTGTCGTTCTAGTCAAACACGCACTTGTGGAGGTGAAAGCACAAAAATACATGGGAAAAGGGAGTCATGTGTGTTCCAGCCTCCTGAACAGCATATTTGCACACAATCTCTCAAATAGCTCTGGAAGTCACTGACATCCAAAGGGTGTAYTGGCTCTGTTCCTTTGCAGCTGCAGGAGGCAAGATGTTCTTTCCACCTTGTATCACTGAAAGGAAATCCAAGTCCACAAGACCAGGGATCAGTGTGTTTCACCTCCTGGAGAGAAGACTTAAGCACTAGAATTCCAAAGTGGTAGTAAGAACAGCAAGATTTACACTGGTAACCTGTTCACAGGAGTACCTGCACCACCAGAGAGCAAGTTTGGCTAGATTGTTCTCCCTCAAGTTATGAAATTGATTCCACTGTTCCCCATAGAGCAGGAGTGACTCTGGAGCCTCAGTTTCACAGTTCGTGACTTGAAGAGCACAGGAATTCACTGGAATTTAAGCTTGCTTAGCAGGGCAGAATAGCCCTTTTAACAGATTACTACCACTACCTACCCTAATTTTAAAAATACTCTAAGATCCAAATATACTCTTTGCTTATGAAAAAAATCTGCACTCCCTATCAAACAAGACAGTGTTGTAGAAAAAGACAATCCTTTGAACATTTCCAGATAACAGCTAGGTATCAATACACTTGTTTTTTCAGTGCAGTCCAATGTAAATAATAACCTGAAAGGCAGCTGCAAACAGAAGAGTTAGATTGATGTTTCAACACTGCAATGGGAGAATCCTTAAAAAGCTATTTCATTGAAAAGAAATGAAGTTTCCACCTGCAGCTTTATGCATTTGGCAAACAGAATTTCACTTCTGCAATGTTAGTTTAGGACAGGAAAAAATGCATACCAGAGTTAATCTCCCGCTGACTGCAGTGGATCTGTAGCTTTGTCTGAATTTCACAGTTAACATAAATTTACAGCCACCATTCTATGGTAGTAAGCAGAAAGTCCAGTGATACCATTTAAAAAGACAAGCACTAGCAAAGTTCCTTCCCTCGAGGTATGCAGAACATACAAGGTTTCTCTCTGTTCAACATAATCCTCCCTATGAAAACTGCTACAATAGTTTACTTATAGATCGCTTTTTTGATAAAATTAAAGTCTTACAGCCTGCTTGACTTGAACAACTGCATATCTATCTGTTACTCACAGACTACACACTGCCCCATTATTAGCAGTATGGAGAAAACTCCACATTGGCTCCAGAAGATGAGCTTAAAAGAAAGCCACTTCCAAAAAAACATCACCAGTGGATTAAAAAAAAAAAAGAAATCTTTAAAAAAAAGTCTCTTGGGGAGGGGGGGAAGGCTGAGGGATGAAAAATCACCTCTTCTCCCCAAAATACTTTTAGGTTCCCCATCTATGAAACAGAATCTCCTAGGAAGCCCTTAAAGTGCTGATTTCTTAATAAACGTTCTCATAAGAAACTAAATCACAGCTTCCTTTCTAAATGTTACTGGTTGCAAGAGACTGCAGATGTAAAATGCGTTACAAAGCACAGTGGACTCAGGCAAGCACTTCTACAAAGTGAGAGCAATACGTGCAGCACAGAAACAGCTGTGAAAGTGCCGTTTTAATGCCAAGCTCCTATAAAGTGTTTTACGATCTAGATATAGAAATATTCTTTTCATTTTATGCTATGACTGTTCTTCCTGCAGTAGTAAAATACTAGTAAAATGCCAATGTTACATGGGTCACATTAGCAAGGAAGAGAAGAGATCCCTGCCAGCTTTGCAAATCTACTGTACTTCCAGACTCCAGGAGTAAGGAATACTTAAACAAATATTCACACAGGTCTGGGTGATTTTTTCCTTTTTGTGGAAATTTTAATAAATCATATTTCTCTCCCTCAAAATGCATGCAACCTGACCTACAAAAGTCGATTCCTATTCAATTGTTAAGGATGGATATAAAGGGAAAGCATAAAAGTTCTTTCAAGACAGAACTGAAATCTTTCACCAACAACAGAAGGTGCTTCCAAGTCACATTTTCTTTAAGATCTTAAACCACAAACCTGCACAATGCTGTCTAATTCATTATAAAATCATTAAATACAGTTACTTTGTTTCATGGTACCTCGCACTAGAATCACAAGATCCCATGAAAACATTTGAGGTTGTTTAATTCAAGAGCTTTAAAGTTACTCTCTTGTACCTGGACCTTGCCCTGTTGACTGATCTTCTTTCATCTTTTCCATTATCTTTAATCATTCCTAACATGTTGAAAGCGAATTTCCATGGCAAAACACAAGCATTAAAAAACAAAAAGCCCCACAACAGAAAAACAAACAAAAACCCAGAAAGTTGTCATAGCTACTTGCCTCTTGGCAATTTCTGAGCATTTCCCAGGTTTAGTGCAATATATCCACAGAAAAGGAGAAAGACCAATCTTGACATCATAGTCACAAACCCAACCTTGCACTGGGAATGATTCTGACAGGTATCACACAAAAGTACTGCAGCTGCATTTAAGTGAACTGTTCTCTGTGACAAGAGGCAGCAACACTTTGACACAAGCTTAGTTTACACAGTGGGAGGAGACAGGATGACATCATTCACTCCCACTGGAAAAGGAGAATTAGCATTAAAAAAAAAAAAAAAAAAAAAAAAGATTATCAGGCTCCCCCTACAATAATCATCTGGGTTTTGTTATAAGGTCTTTCCACCTCTCAGGGTAAGAGATTACTGTTTGATCACTTAAATTTCATGCAAATAAAACCAGGAATATCAAAACTTCTATTAACTGAAAACTGATCTGAGAGAGATTTTCACTGTTTTATCCAAGAAAGTTGGACTTAAAATGTAAAAATAACATTCGCAGTACTCAGGAAACTGTTTGCTATACTGAATGCAGTATTTTTGCAATCTCAATATTTTGCTTAAGATTAATTCGGGCTAGATGTGGCTTTCATCCAAGCAAAATAAATCCTAGTTTCATTTGACATAACATTATAAACAGGTATGATAAGTATTTATCCAGCAAAAGACCCACGTTTGAAAAAAATTAAAAGTCATTTTTTCACTTGTATCTGATTTTGGCAATTTAAAACTATTTCATATTTTCCCCTTTCATGCATGTCTGGTGAGTCAATGGGCACAATGCACACTGAAAGCAAAAAGGCATGCATCCCCTTCCAGGGGCTAGATCCTGTCACCAGTTACATAACTGAAAATGAAAAGGAAATTGCATTATTCCATTAAAAGCTATTTCACTCAATGTTTACAATGAGCTGACTAAGCACAGAATTTGGTCCTACTCACAGTTGAGAAGGTGGGAAGGAAAGGGTGAAGCAGAAGAAAAAGGTTGCAACTGAATAAGGAAGAATTTAGTCTCAGTACCTGGAAAACATCCCAAAAGAGATTAAATCTATTCAACTAAGTAGTGATATCTCTCTCTCCCTAAGAAACAAAACAAAACAAAAAAACAAACAAAAAACCAACCCGAAGAACCCCTCCCCCCCCAAAAAAAACCCCAACCAACCAAGTCCCCAAAAAGAAAAACAACAACCACCACCACCAAAACCAAACATATCCATTGCTTGCAATGTGTAAAGCTCTTCAGTATGCTTGGTCTATTCCCATTTGTCTGGACCTGACATTATCCTACTTTCATAGTGTTCTATAAGAAGAGAATAATCACAGCATTAGTGCCCGGGCTGGGTAGAAACAAAGTAGTTTAAAATAAAAGGGTAATATATTAAAGCATACAGGAGCATTTCTTAAAAAACAGATTAGTACTCTATTTAAAAGACCCCACATACTCCATACTTCAGGAAGAATTTCAAAACAGAAGCTAACAGTAATGGTCGTACAGACAAAACCAAGCAAATTCAAGCTCTTCTAACCAGTACGGACAGCACACAGCTATAACAAAAACAGTTTGACAGTGGCAATGTTTTCCAGCCTGATCACACCCTCTTAATTCTGACATTTTCTGATTCACTAATTCAAATCTGGGAATAGCGAGTTGGAAGTCAGTATTATAGACAGACCCCAAAAAATCCCCAAACACTATTACCTCAAGGATCTTTGGGAGGATTCAGATCCTGAATATGAACACTATGAACAGATAAATGCAACAGGTACAATTTGGATGAGATGAAAAGATGTTTAAAAGGCCATACAGTTGGACAGGAGTCTCCCAAAACACTGACCACACCTGATGGCAAAAAGAGTTTCAAATGACAGAAAGCTGCATACACAGAGCAAACGTGCCATTCTTCTTTTTTTGGTTGAAATACTATTTTCAAAAATCTTCCAGAAAGCACATTCTATTTTTTCCTCTTCAAAACTAAAAATAAGAAATCAATCATTTGATGCAGTAGTCTCTCAGGAGAAGTAATGGGAAAAATTACTTCTTCGTCACACACAGCTGTCTTTGTATTATTGTGAAGTGGACTCTACCGGTTTGTCTTATGGCAAATTCACTCTCCTTTTAAAGATCACACAACACCTTTCAGCAAAATATACAAAGGCCAACTTCTATTCAGAAAAATCTCAGTGAAACATATTAGTTATTTGGCTACCTAACAAAATGTGTTTTATCCCCTCTCTCAGAGATAAATATACTCCCATTCCTGCTTTCATAACCACTTGCTTTTCTGCCGCCAGTTACATCTTTCCTCCTCCTCCTGTGCATTATCCAAACACTTCTTTATTTGGTACGCCACAGAGACATTTAACCTTCCCTCGAAACCTTGGCAGATTATCCAGGTCCCTCTACCTCTGATCATTCCTGTAGAAAACAGCTCTGCTCAGCCCAGAGTTCAAAAACCCACGTCATGATGCATTTCCTTCTGTCTTATCAAGCGTATGCTTTATCAGGGGCAATTATGGTTCGATAAGCAGATGCAAGTGTAAATTTCTGTCAAAATATGCTGAGAGTCCAAAAATCAGTAATATAATACTCTCTTACACTTTTCCAATATGGTCCCCACATCTGCATTCATCTACGCGATCAGTGATTTTGTCCACTTATTTTCTTACAGGACTGACATTTCCTGTATTATATGAAAAATGAAAAAAACCCACCAGCTTCTGCTTTCCTCTTGCCTAAATCCTTCTGCTGTTCACTGGATGCTGACTACTGCAGTGAAAAAACCAACATGGGAGCAGAAGGGAATTCCTGGGACTTCAAGCACTGTCCTGCACTATTGGATGCTTCCGTAATGCTGTTCAGGTATCAGATTTCTCCTCTTTTTGGAGGGCTGCTCCACAATCTCCATTTAAACAGAGACAGCATCTGGTTTCAGTTCACAGAAATAAAAACTGTATGTCACACTTCACAGCAGAAATTATCTAACCCAGAAGTTCCTCAGATTTCTCTCATCCACACAAACCTGAAATTATATTACCCATCCTTTGACTCCTCAGAAGGAAAAGATTAAACAAAGAAGATTCAGTTAATGACAGTTTTGTGTTATTATACCTTTAGCATAAAAGGCAAGAAAAACAAGATATGTACAGTTATGAAAAGTCTCAAACAGATCAAATTTGTTCAGGAAAAGTCAAAACCTCTGAACCCCTAATGACTCCTCCTCTTCAGCACCAAATTAATGCTTAAGTAACAAAATCAAGTACTCAAAAGTTTACTTGCTTACCTCAACTTCAGCTGAGTCTCCCTGGGGTAGATTTCAAAAACAGAGATTCCAACAAGATGGTATCACAGCTAGTCTAGGAGCAGAACAGAGCTTTTCTAGATCTATTTTAATAGTTCCCAGACCAGCAAGTATGGTGAAAACAAGAGTATGGGAAGGAAAAGAAAAATGTGGGGGGAAGAAGAGGGGGAGAGTAGGAGAYGGGATTTTACATTTTGTTTCCAAATACGAATAAGCTTTTGTTGAGATTTGGGCTCAGTTCCAATTCACCTATCATTCCTGATTATTTTGACAAGCAAAAGCCAAGGTGACTCAACTCCTTACTGTTCTAATTTAAAGCAGGAAGAGTGTGTAAAGCATAACCTTAAAAAACAAAATCCTATCTTCACTCTGAAAAGCACAGTAATGCCCTACTGAGCTCTCTAAGAGCGAGGACTTACTTGCAGTACACTTGGTCTGTCTTTTTTCACAGCATTGCTGGTTGGTACTGTACCTTTCACCAGTGCTGTCAATTATTTGAGAAGTGCCTTTGTCATAAAATAGGCTATATAAATGTTAATTATAATTCTCTTGCATGTGACTCAATTATTGGACTCTTTTTCTTGTAAATGTCATGGGATCTCCTCTAAAGGCCTTCAGGAAAAGAGAGATGCCAAAGAACATTCTTTCAGATGTATTGCTTAAAAAAGAAAAAGAAGAAAAAAAGAAAATCTTAACTCTACTTTCTGAGAGTCTGCAATTACTTCTTTCCTACTCCCCCACTCTTATTTTGATGAGCAAACATTTGAACTCTCATACTATCAAAAATACAGGGTCATATGCTAACCTATTAGTCAAAAGTTTTATGCTATCTCATCTGATAGCATAAAAATGACAGACAAAGTCAGTGCATTCTAGTATCCTGATCCCAAACTGAGTTCCAGATCTCCAAATGAATGGGATCAGAGACAAAGCGAAAGGAATAAAATCAGTCAAAAGGGATGGACAGAACAGCTGGTTCTTGTGACATTTTGTTACGTAGTTCACCAAACTCTCCCAGCACTCACTTATTTGACACTTGTAATTTCAGACAGTGACTCATCTTTACTAACAGCCTGTGCATTTCRCCAAAATTGTGTGATACGGACTGAGGTAACAAAAGCATTTATTTAGCTTCTCTATGAATTTATTAACTTATCGTTCCCTTTGTAGCTCAAATAACCTAGTACACTCACTTCTGCAGTTTCGACAACATTATCACGACCTACCATATGGAGAACCAGTGTGATTTCAGGTTTTCAACTCTGCCACTCCTCCCAGATCTCAATATTTTGTATTATTTTATTCGGGGCTTATTTTGCCTTCTTTAATTATTTCTTAATAGTCAGGTCTTGAAAGACTCCAAGGAAGGAGCCTGCACAGTCTCACTAGGCACCTGCTCCACTGTCTGTCCGTGCTCATGGGAAAAACATTTTTCCCTTATAACCAGTCTAAACTTCCCTTGTTTCAACTTGTGCTCATTTTCTCTCATGCTCCCACTATGCAACATTGTGAGGAGCCTAGCTCCATCTTCTTGGTAACCTCCTTGGAAGCACTGGGCGGGCTGCTGTTAGATCCCCTGAAGCTGCCTCTTCTCCTGACTGAACAAGTCCCATTCCCTCAGCCTGTCTTCACAGGGCAAGTGCTCCAGACCCTGACCATCTTGGTTGCCCTTCACTGGACACTATCTAGATATGTGGTCCAACAAGTGGTGAGTAGTGGGGGACAATTACTTCCCTCAATCTACTGGCCATAGAATCATAGAATCATAGAATCATAGAATCATTAAGGTTGGAAAAGACCTCTAAGATCATCGAGTCCAGCCATGCTCCTGTTCATACAGCTCCAGACACTGTTAACCTGCCTTACTGCCAGGGCCCGCTGCTGGGTCCTGTGCAGCCTGCTGTCCACCAAGATCCCGAAGTCCTTTCCAGCAGAACTGCTCACCAACCAGTCAGTCCCCAGCCTGTATCATTGCAGGGGTTATTCCCACCCAGGTACAGGACTTTGCAGTTGTTCTTGTTGAATTTCATAAGGTTCCTGTCAGCCCTTTCCTCCAGCCTGCCTAGGTCCCTCTGAATGGCACCCCTGCCCTCTAGAATACCAAGTGGTCATCCCAATTTTGTGTCACCTGAAAACTTGACAAGAGTCCACTCTGTCACCTCCTCCAGGTTACTGACAAAGATGTTAAAAGGATAGGTCCCAAGATAAGCATCTGTGATACTCCACTTGTTACCAGCATCCAGGTAGCATATGATCCATTAACTACTGCCCTCTGAGCCGAAGCATCCAACCATTTACCCAATTAGTTGATCACACTCTGTATGAACCACTTGGATACTCCATAAAACACACTATGTGTGCTACAATATATAATTAAAAACATTATCAAGAAAACAGCTTCTTTGAGCCAGTACTCAATACATTTAATACTTCTTTGAAGGGTTCCTTGTCTGAAGGCTTCCCCTTCATTGTTACATCTTAACAGAAATAAATCTGCCTAACCTCATAGAGCTCCTATAGCAAAAGCCTAGCAGGTCCTTTGGAGCACTATGTACTTAGTACTGAAGACACTGCTGTCTGTGAAGAAAACTACCTTCACCTTTTCTACCATCAACACGTTTGTGCCACTTGAGACAATTAACACAAATACAGCCTCTCTATTACTGGATTACTCTGCAACATTCCTTGCAAACATGTTCTGTCTATACCTCTCCTGCCATCATATCTCTAAATATTTATCACTGTCTGCTTAAACAGAATCTGATTAAGCTGAAATGCAGGCAGAAGCAAAGAGCAAATACAGAAAGGCATGTGACAGTAATGAGTATCTCCAACACTGTAATTCCATGAATTAAAAATATCTCAGTATATATCGATTTTCCTGGGATTAGGATGAATTTAGGATAGCCTAAATTATTCTGAATTATAACTTAATTACTCTAAACATGCTTAAAATGTGAGCAAAGACTTTAAGCACCAGTTCTSTCTTAGATAGACTGCTTTAGAAGATGGGCTTCATAATCCATCCTGTACTAAGCCTCCGTCTTTCAATATTCCATTACAATCTCCCACTGCAGAAGTCAGCCTCTCCTGGTCTCTTTCAGTCTCTCTCCACAGTATGTGCTGATTCGTGAAGATAATATAAGATCACAGTCTGGATTAGTGAACTCAGATGTGAAGTCTGGAGTCTATTACTACACACTAGGATAGAATACAAAATGTCTGATTTTACATTTAGAACATGAATGTTGATGCCAATGGCAATTTTATTGTGAAGAAGAGATGTCTGTCTTTAGCACAGATCAGCAGGAGCACCCACCTCTGAAGATAGTAATGAAGCYCTAATGATTGACTGCTCTGATGTTTGCCAAGTTATACTGTAGTGGGTTTGTACAGGAATGAATACCACATGTCATATCACGTACCTCTGATACAGATCTTGTTTATTTCAGATTATTGCCACAGGACAAACTACTATGCCATAAAGAACGGTACCCCTTCCTCACTTCTGACTTCCTCCTCTAAATCACCTCAAAGAGATATAACATGCTTCCTTCTTTCTTAACCCATCCACAAATTTTCTGTGCCCTAGGCCTGTAACTCGGGATTGTTCCTTAACTGGTCTTAACAGAATTTTCCAATTCCCACCTGAACCCCCAGCCCAAGCACTCCAACACTCCACATCAGCGATGCCACTTTTCGACGCTAGGGTGCAGCCTCGAGACAACTTTTAGCCACCCAAGTGCCTTTTAAGCTTTGTTGAGCCCGAACCAACCTCTCTAATCAACACTGAGTAATTAATTATACAGAAAGTCCTTGGAGAGAGCAAGGGATCAGGTGAGTGAAGTAGCTGTGACTGAGATACAACATTTTATTTCAACGTCAAACATGACTGTGCTTCAAAACTTAGGGATGACTAAAAACTCTCTGCCAGCTTTTTACACTAAGTTTCCAGCCAGCCAATGTCCACAGAGCACACTGCAGAGCTGCAAGAGTTAGCTCCCAAGGAGGCTGGTAAGCACACTGAAGCACCAGGAGGAGAACAAGATTTCGAGAGGGGTAGAGTTGTTTTTTTATGGTGCTGCCCTATACAAAATAATCCATGCCTCTCAAAAAGGCTAGCTAGCTTGGACATGGTGCTACTAATCAAATTGCTCCTCCATGCAGTGCACTACGGCCAGTATACCTACAGACTGCAAGCAGCTTCTACCAAAACTTGCAAGTTCTGTTGGGGTTTTTTTGTCTCTTTGTTTCATGATGTCTTCCCAGCATAAGCTCCAAGGACAGAACGGAGATGGAGACTAAACTGCTCTTTGGATAAAGATGTTATCCCTTATATGAAGGAAATGCAAAGAAGTGTACAAGGCTATTGCCTGTGTTCTTTGACTTAAAATAGAAAAAATTCTTCTCTCCATGGCTGTCGGCTCAATTCACTATAGCAAAAAAGAAAACATCAAAGTATTACTCAAAGTTTACGTTTTGCCTCACTACAGTTGGGGCACTGAATTAAATGCAACTCAGTACCGAATCCGGCCCACTCCAGGGACAGCAGGTGCAGCCTTAAGCTGTGCCTATTTCCCTCTCGCCTCCCTTTCCCTACATCAATCATTCGAACACTCTGACAGAAAGCCAGGGGAAGCCCTGGAAATAACTAGAGCAAATAATAAAAGCAAGCACTTTTACAAAGAGCAGTGAAGTCGTCTCAAAGTTAGATGGAGGAAGACAACCAGATTCTTAGCTTTATTAAAGAATACTTATTTTCTTGGCATAAGAAAATTATTTCTTTGGCTAGGATGCAGAGATTTCATGAATGTATGCAAAGACAGGAGGGAAATAATTCATGTTTGTTCCCCTCTGCTTATGAGTCATTTTGGCCTAAAACATATCTTCCAGAAACTTTTTGGCTGAATTTGGCTATATTAGTTTACAATCAACATCAGCAGGCTTATCTAGTTCAGAATACCGTGAATAACTTTCAAGTGTGGTTGCTTGTCACTACTATGCACAGAATTTAAATATGTAAAAAACCCTACAAACTGTACACTTCATTTTAAGATGAAAAAAAGCAGCTAATGATCAACAGAACCACATTATTCTAAAATACACAGCAAAATTATTAAAAGTAATTTGTGATGTATATAGTTATACCTTTAGTTGTCATAATTATCCTCTGTACCCAGGGACAGAAAAAAGGAAGGTATATTACATGAAGATCAAAATAACAGTGCACGTGCAATTTATTTGAAGTAAACTAAACCTGGGATTAAATAAAAAACTGTAAGTGCAGACTTTCTGTCTTTAAAACAAAATTATTTGCCTGCCAATCTTAGAGCAAGTATTTTACAACTGTAAGTCTAATCAAATCAACTCTAAAACATTATAGTCTACATAATGACAAAGCACATTATCTACAGAGGAAAGGGGTTACATTTCACTTCAAAGATGAACAGCAACTGCACATTTCCGGCAGGTAGCTCTCAAATGTCTGTTGGAAGATTTCTTTAATGTCAAGAACTGCTCTTAGCTTTAGCAAACAGTGCAGCCCAAAAGAAATAACTTTGTACAGCCAAACAGTGCATCAGGCCCAACATCCTCACTTTATGTATTTCAATGGAGAAGGGGAATTACTTAATACTAGCCTTAACCTGGTCCCGTGGACCAAACGGCCACCAGTGGCTACAGTGGGTTACATGCATATGTGGACCTTATCTTCCAATTCAGTTCCATCTGAAAATAGTCCAGTTTATGCTATCTAAGACATCCCCATGATATCAACAAAATATAAGCAGGGACGATCAGGAGAGATTGTCTTTCAAGGCATTCTCCTGATCTCAAATAAGGTATGAATGTATATCGGTAAAAAAGAAACCCGTGTATTACCTAACATGAAAAGTAAATATTGCTCTGGAGAACACAATCTTTTCTGTAATTCCTGAATTTAAAATACTATTAACAGCTAAGGAAATTCAGAAGCCTCCCTTCCCCTAAATAAAAAGGTACCACATTAGATTACACAATGCAAGATAGTTATAACACCCCATGCCAAAAAAGAAACCCAATTCGCTCACTGTGTAACACTATTTAATCCTTTATTATGCAATGACTTCACAAAAAAATGCTATTATTGTCAGATGTGATGTGAAAAGCCATATGTTAGGAAGAACAGTACCTAATTCATCTCATAGCATCAGTGAAGTCACCAAGTTAAAACGTAACACTTTTTGGTCAACTTTGAATACCAATGCACTCAATTTGCCAGTTTTCCTTAAAAAATCCTTAGTGTTTGGGAGACCGAGAGTTTGGGAACTGTCTCATAACGTGGAATGCATGGGAACTGAATTATGAACTGTTTGCTTGTTTAAAAGCTTATAATAATTTTTTTCATATAAAAATTGATTCTGTTTCATGAAGTAAGATATGTAGAATGTCTTGAACCTGCTTGTGCCTCACCATCTTGAAAAACTATCAGGGAACACAGATTTGGTATCCAAAGTGCAAATTTTCAAGAGCTCAGAGAGCCTGTAAAAGCCGGGAACTGCTACAGAGACATGGACACAATCTGGAGTACAGTCAGGTGTCATAGTACATTTTGAAAGTCTCTTCTTGTGTACAGGGTCTTTTTAAAGAGTTGATACTACTATTTATCAAATAGTATCAGCATCTGTGTTTCTGTTATGACAAACACAAGTAAACACACAGAAACATGCACCCAAACTCAGAGCTCATTTCAAAACCTCTTCCCTCAAAATTACTGTTTCTGTATTTTCAGGTGAGAGAGGTCGACAAGACAGAGTAAAAGAGTTTCGGAGCATTCCTGAATTAAGCACAAAGTKCCAGATGACCCTCAACTATGAATTCCTGTTTAGTCACAAGACAAGTACATTACTAGTTCAATAATAGTATTCTGCCAGTTTGCATACATCATAAAATGTAAGGATATTCTCCAAGAAAAGAGACTTCCTCTTCCAAGCCATTAATCCTTGGTAGCACTGCAGACGAGATTAATGAGAACTCTGAGCATCATGTACGTTTTACTGTGTGGACACCTGTCTGCAGTTGCTATCGGTTCACCACAGAGATGTCTGCAGAGGACCCTGAGCTGCTCTCAAATTAAAAACTATACAAAACACTGTAAAAGCAAGTTTTCTGGATAAGATCACTACAAGATACAAGAAGCCACATAATAACTCCATATATGGTTATCCCCTAACAAGAAAATGAGAAATTCTGAACACTTCATAGATGCCCAATTACATTTGTTCCAAATAAAAAAATTAATATGAATAAATGTGCATCAATTAATATTAAAAAAACATACAAGCTCGGTTTTGTTTGTTTGTTTGTTTTTAAATAAGCTCTGTATCTGCTACACCAATGAAAGAGCACAAAAAATATTCAACAATGAGAAATACTAGTTGAAGACATTTGGACAAAACATTAACATATGCCTACTCGACATTGCCTTGATTTTCAATTTTTATCTCATTATCAAGAGAAAACAATGAGCCAATTTTGGGGTTTGATTCATTCAAGTGCTATCTCTTCCTTCCTTTCCACATTACAAAGAGCTTGCTATAACCTCCCCAGTGGACTGGAAAAAAATTATCCCTTTTTATTCTAGTTAAAAACTACTTACTGGCATACTGTGAGAAAATGGATCTCTGAATCTTAGCTATGAAGAAGCTGCTCATTCCACTTGCAAATCAGGAGCAGTAATGGTCCTCAAACATATCTAAACCTCCTTTCACTTTTAGTAATTTACATATGAAACTGGAAACATATTCTGGTATCTCGTGTCTTTGAGTCTGACATAAGATGAACCATCAAAACTTACAAAGAAAGGAATATCACTTGTTAAGAAAATGCTTAAGACTGTAAAGGCAGAAAAGAATYACAATATTTTCTCTTAGGTTAATTTGATGAAGAAGAGAAAAGGCAGATGTGCAAAATAATTGGTATTCACAGAAATCAGGGTTTGTCCAGACAGACATGGACAATGGATCCCATTCTCATTACATACTGAAATCACTTATCAATAAAGCAGTGTACGTGCTTCCCTGTGGATGCAAGTTTCCCTAGCCAACTCAGGAAAGTACTCAACTTCAGATTCCTAGTGGGATGTGTCTGGTCTTTGGATAGCATCAGAAGAAGAACAGCTAAACAGCTTGTATTTCCCTGTATAATTTATAACAACTCTGATAATACCAGGAGATTTGGTTTGGAAAATGTGAAACATAAAAGGGCATCAAAAGCTCTCAGATGTCAGGAAACACTCCAGGAATGGTATATACACGTTATGCACATCAGTTTTGCTACTGTACCAAATTACCACCCGGTCTTGACTACTGGGATCATTTACTAAATGGAAATAAACCTTGTGATCTACTATACATGTACAGAAGCATAYCTCTTGTAACAAGCCTCTCCTGTAACAGTGAACTGTTCCATCATCTGTCACCTCCCCTAAAAATTTGCCTTCGATTTATAAAATGAGTCAAAGTAGTTAAGGGGAAAACCCCACAGCGCCAGTGGTATCGTTAAATGATCTGTGAGCAGTACAAACATGGAGTTAATCTACTGAATCAACGAATTCTTAACTCAATCACTTAGTTCAAGATGTTGGCTCACTCACAGAGAACCAGTGACAAGGGAACATGTGCTGCAAGTGTAGAGCGGTCCCAAAAAAAGGGAAAAACAGCAGAAAGGGAGAAAGGCAACCTCTTGATACTAWCAGTGTACGCAGAAACCAAAATTAGCTCAGTCTGGGTCAGAGGCTTCTCTCTTTCCCCCCCTCCATTTCTTCTATAGAAGAACTGAAAAAAGTCAAACATGACATGGACTTTAGTTCGCAGAAATTCCTCACGCATTCGTTATGCACTTTCCACAGATGTTAGCTGTTTTCACATGGAAATTACAGTGTCAGACGTTATTTTCTCAGAAAAACAGTTTTAAACTCTTTTGATCAGAAGAGATTTAGCTCAGTTTCACATGAGTCAGGGTGAACAATTTCTAGATGGCCCTCCGGGAACAGCATTTGGATGTGAAAAGACAAAAGCTCTTCAAGCAACATGACAATAGAAAAACTGGAGGTATCTTCTGTAGTATGAAAGTAGGGAAAGGGAATGGTGGGAAGAAATGCGTGAGGACTATAGGGATTTTCCAGAAGAGCATATGAGAAAGCAGCCAATAAACTGACAAAGCATAAAACATCACTTATTTCCCAAACAGCATTTAGTCTCTAAGGTACAAAAAGGGTTTTTCTAGCTTTCAAAACAACTCACAAAGCTGCCAACTGTTACTCAATACATCATCAAGCTAAGGGGGGTGTGGGGGAGGAGAGAGACAGAGAAAGAGAGAGCTTYTGTCATCTACAACACTGACTAAAACAGTGAAGCTAAAAGTAAAGACTTCAGACACAGGCGAGGGTTCTCTCCTGCAGGGCAGTGCATAGCTGGGTGAATATTAAAATCAGTACACAAAAATGTGCATGAAACAAGTGCCTTGAGATCTTGGTAGTACAATCTTTCAAAGTAAAGATTATAAATGGGGGGGAGAGCGAGGGAGCATTTGTATTTTAACTTTCTAGTAATTGAACAAGATAAATACAATACCTGGCTGAATGATGTCATCTACCATTCATACCAGCACACTTATATACCACCTTAAAAACAACCAATGGTGGAAGAAATTCCTCAATACATTTAATGGAGATGGATCACTTGCTATTAACACTTAGGATGTCTGGTTTTGGTCAAATTACTGTTTGTTATAAATTAATTTCTAAATTAATCTGAAGAGAAATCTAACTGAAAAATATCTCTCAGAAAATCTTAAATGCTATACATACTTATACCACTTACTCTCTAAAATCATTGTATATGGGAATACATCTTTACACATATAAAAACAGAAGTACACCATTAAAGGCTTTAGATAGCTTCTTCAAAATGTATTCCCACCAAAAGAATGATCAATCAGATGGCCATTAACCTAGAATGGAGAAAAACTAAAAAAAAGAAAAAAAAAGGAAAAGAAAAAGAAAAATTACTCTGTCAAAGGTTAACTGACATCTTTTCYCTCCTCCCACAGAAATGCCTGGTACTATGCAAGTCCAAAAGAATCCCAAGGATGAAGACCAAGAATGGGGAGCAAGTACTGCAGACTCCGTATGAAGAATACTGTTTCTTGCAGCTCCTAGCTGATTATAACATCCTACATCAAAAATTCYACTTAAACTCTACAAAGTCGAGAGAAGGCCAAGATAAATCTTCACATGCTCCTCAGCAAATCACATGATTATGTGATAGGTTTTTTCTATTTTCTATCATGATCAGTTTGTAGAAAGCCAAGAGCGAACAGTACTATCACTTAGTGGCATTTAGCACCAGTGTTATTTGCCACCATCTGGACTCTGATTTTGTACGAGCTCGGTTGTTGCAGTTCCGTATTCAGAGTATATCACAGATCAGAAAAGCCACAATCCTCATTGTTACCTTTGAAAAATATCCTTGTAAAGACACGTAGGACTTAAGGTTTTAAACAAGTCTGAGTGCCATTATACTACAGGCTGCACAAACACAGTAATTCACAGATGCTCCTGCAAACAGTTTATAGGCTGACAGCATCAAGAGGTAGTCCCCTCCAGTTCTGCTGGAGGACCAGTAAAAAAGGAAGCATTTATTGCACCAGCATGTCCCCTACATGTTGTATCTACAGCATTCTGCTTCATTGACATTATAGCAACAGCAGGTTTGTCCAGTTGTGAAACTTTTGTTACCTTCCTTTTAACACTGTGATGAAGAAGTTTAGTATAGTGGCTGGATTTTCATAAAATAAGACTTAAAATCATCAAACTAATCATTTTGGAGTATTGACCTTGCAGGTTGCCAAAGGTCAAAATGATCCAAGCAAACTGCAATRAAGATTTCCCTGGTTTAGAACATAATATTTAATTCCCTCTGCCTTCATCCAACAACCAACTATCAAAATATATGCAGTTCTGGCTTTGAAACAACTAAGGCTTTTGCAAAAGAACTCTTCTCCTCCAACCACACTCAGCTTCATTCCTGTCCCTCATAAAATATAGGGTAAACACACAATGCAAGAATAATCATTATTTAAGACACTCAAGGGCAGATGATAAAAATYCACAGCAGTTCAGTCAGTTTTCAATCCACCTCACTATCCACTTATTTAACCCATAATTTGTCAGGTTGTCTGTGCAGATTTCACAGGAGACAGTGTCAAAACCATTACTGAAGTTGAGGTACACATCCACTGCTCTTCCCTCATCTACTAAGCTGATCACATAATCGCAGAAGGCTATCAGGCTGGTTAAGCATGATTTCCCCCTYGTAAATCCATGCTGRCTACTYCCAATGACCTTCCTGTCCTTCATGTGTCTGGAAATGGTTTCCAAGGTTAGTTCCTCCATCACCTTCTCGTGGGCTGAGAGGAGTCTGACTGGCCTCCTGTTCCCCAGATCCTCCTTCTTGCCCTTCTGGAAGATAGGAGTGACACTTGCTTTCTTCTGATCATCAGGAACCTCTCCTAATCACCATGACCTTTCAAAGATATTCAGGAGYGGTCTTGCAATTTCAGCAGCCAGCTTCCTGAGCATTCATGGGTTCATTCTGTCAGGCTCCATGGACTTACGCACATTCAGTTTAAGTGTTCCCTAACCCGATTCTCTTCCATTGAGGTCAAGTGTTCCTTGCTCTCTCTCTTCTTTGTATCTAAGTATGATTTTATCATCAATTCCATTGTGTTCCTGGTCACTATGTTACCATCATTACCACTGTCCTCTTTATATATRAATATACAAATATATGAAAGCTCATGGACATTCGGCAACCTCTTCTAGCCTCTTCTGTTCCTTATCAAAGATCTTACTTAAGAGATMATTTAAAAATAATTTTCAGGAGCATTTGATAGGATTCGTGTTATGGAAGTGTTATTATAATTAGTTACACAGAAAAGCTCCAGATACAGAGAAAGACACTACTGTTATAAAAAATGTTATGACAATGTTTTGGTCAAATCCTTATTAGCTTAATTTTAGGCTTAAAAAAAAAGTTCCCAATAGAAACATATTGGGACAGTAACAGAACATGAATTGACCTGTATATTTTTGCTTAGCCCTTACAATTCTACTAGAAACAGAAYATATGTTGGCAATTAAAAAAATTAGCAGAAGTCTCACAAAAATCTATTTGGGAGAAACATCAGACTATAGTCACCAGGATCAAGAAAGAGGGAATAGGATTCACGCCAGAGATCAATATAGTCTGCCTTTATTAACTGAGATGTTAGTTCTAACATTTCTCTGAGTTACATCCCTCCTTTCTGGCATTCAAAGGAGCCTTCAGCCTCTCTAATTAAAACTGAGGATGATCTGGGATTCCAGTGGGAGGCAGGAACAGTTTGCCTCAAGGGCTGTCTAACCACACATTCAGTTTCAGGGAGACATGATCAATCACAGGCTGTTGGCTACCTGTCAGGACAAKTCATCAGCTCATGCTCCCTTGTGCATAGCCTCTTCCAAGGGTGAAAGCTAATGAGCTAGTCAAGCAGTAACCACAGCTTGCAAYAGACGGACAAGTTTTACAAGTGACTGATAACCCTCCTCCTACCAAAGGAAAATACTAAGGAGGAAGTAGTGGCCAAAAGCAGGACTGGTCCCAGTATAATCTACAGACTGTCCCCACACACAGGTTCCAGTAACCGAAGAGGATTGTGTGAACAGATCTGCTGGCCACTGCTTATTTCCAGATCCTGTGTTCAATGGTGCAGGGCTTCTATGCAGTCTTATTGAGCACATGTACAAAATCCAGCATGTCAGGGAAACACTRGAACAATGGCACACCTGTGGATCAAATACCTTGAACAAGCACAATACGGGGGAAAGTGGAAGCAGTAGAGTTCTCCTTGGTGTCCAGATGAACCTATAGCTATACTCTGCTCTTTAGTGTAACAAAAAACAAAAAAAAAAGAAAGAAGAAAAAAAGACCACCATTTGGGATTCAAACAGTACCTGGCCAGGACCCTGCCACTCAAAAAGCTTTCATTAAAGGCAACTTAAAACAATTTAAATTATTATATAATTACTGCAGTGTTGGTGTCCAGACAAGAAAGGTCACACACAAGCTGTACCATTGCCTTTTTCTGGCTTTTACTGRAAATTGAAAATGGCTTGCAATACACAGGAGGTAAGACTACATGATGTAATAGTCTCTTGTTGTCTTAGAGACCATACGACTACCCATAACAACCGTGATATTRTTTATAAATTTTCTGCACACCACTCCTGAAATCCAGCATATATTGTGACTAGGCTAGACAATTGCCAGAAATACTTGTATGAGATTATATGGACACATGACTGTGTTGCGGGCTCCTCACAGAAATTAGAATGGAAGGAGAATTTTAAACACAAAAAATAAAAAGCTGTAACCAACTTGAGGAAATCTGACAGCAAAGAAGGGAAGACAGGGATATCAGAATATTTTCCAGAAAACAAGCAATTCATTTATACACACCAATTATAACATCAGCTGTTGCACTGCAAGTCACTATTAACAAGTTTTGAGAACAGTGGTTTTGTCATTGACTGAGATTATTCCAAACTTTATAAGGTCTTCCCAATTTTAAAACTGGTACTCAGTAGCTCTAAAATCCATGCATAAGAAAACCATCAATAGTAAGTCATGAGGGGTAATAAAACTGATGTGGAACCTTAGGAATTTTACAGAGCGATTCAACAACCCATAATTTCGTAAGGCCAAGATTTTAAATATCAACACCTGCTTTYGTAGTCAGAAACTTCATGTTGCAGAGAAAGACTAGCAGCTGTTCTAAGAAAGGAAAAAAAATATATGAACAGCGAGCATCTCAGCAAATTCAGATTGGGACTTGAAGGACTCTAAAGAATTCTGSAAGTCCTGAAACCAGAAAGAAGCCTTCTGTCTCCATGTTAAACTATTCCTGAAATAAGACGACTAGAACAATCTCATGTCACAATCTAGTGACATGTTACTAAAACAAGGAATACTTACAACCAAAATGCAAAACATCAATTTCAAGATCTCAGATGATTTGATTTTTATCRTCAGCAAAAATAACGAGTTCTAAAGGATGTGGAGATTCCACTTTATCTCTTTTGGAGACTATGGGCCTGGTAACTGTCAAGATCAAATTKCTGGGAAAAAAATCTGTTTCAAAGACCTACTTAGTAAGTATTGATGTATGTACTCTAATTCCACTACCAGTGCCGTTTCAGAATTCCTTTCATTCTCAGTAAGAATTAACCATATCATAAGCACTAACACTGAATATTTTAATTTGCAATGCATGTACCAAGCCAAAAAGCAAGTAGGAGAAAATGTTCTTACAGAAATACTTTAAAGTTTGAGGGTTTTAACTATATTCTACTCTGCAGCTGGGGTAAGCTAAGTAGTGTGTATTATCAGTTATGGTAGTTCACTTATCCTGGTGCAACAAAATCCCTTGTAATGCCTCCACCAGAGTATGACACCACAGATGTAAAGCAATGTGATTTGAGAGATCTTACATAGCTTATACAATGCAAGACTAGCAAAATGAACTGAACACAGAGTTTTAACATCTGGCTGAAATGATGATGTCAGGAACAAGGTTTCAGATTCATTCCAGAAACCTGATGAACCAGGTTCATTCCAAGAATGCTTCTGRAATGCAAAGATACTGCATAAGAGACAGGTTTCATCCAAACCTTAGGAGAACTGGGCCAGTGGCATATAAAAATCAAAAAGGTCACAAACAAGACTTTAAATCAAAGAATCCGAGAGAACCGTCAAGTGCAGAAGAGAGCATGGTTCAGAGTGTCATCTGTTACAGATGAAGATGCAGAAGTTCCTTATCTTCAAGAAAATGGAAAACAGGAAATAAAACAATTTGTATCCTCTGTTTGACTAACAGAGTCATCTAAGCACAGAATCAAGGCAAAACAGATACCTGTACATAAATGGTCTCAATCTAAGAAAAAAAATATAATAGCGATCAGATTTCAGTTATTTCTGTTTACACTGTACAAATGTCCTACATGTATTTAACACAGCAACTACATTTTTAGACAATATCAATGAYTGTTTCTTGGAACAACAGTTAGGGAAGCCACAGGAGAAGATGATGTGGCCCTTGGACTTGGGATGCATGCACAGTCCTATTTTAAAACTTACAGATGAGCTGCTTCCATGTAACAGCAACAATATACTTTATTCAACACTCCTACAGCATTGATGCAGGCTGAGAGAAGTATATGCAAAGTGCAAATTACTTAAGCATACTACACTATACTAAAAAGCAGAGGGTCCGTATATACTGCCTAGCAAAAGAAAGCTGCATTCATAAGCTACACAGTAAATAAAAGTATTAGAAACAAGGCAACATGCTACAAAACATTGAGATCATGTCCAAATGGGGAAGAAAACTCAACCAAACAAAAAACACACACACCAAAAAAAACCCTCTGAAAATACAAAAATCTAACAGATTTAGCTGTAAAAAAAAACACAGTGGGACAGGCCAAAAAAGAGTTTGAAGAGCAGCTAACAAATAGAGTCAGAACTTGTAATAAATCTTCCTTCAAGCACATCAGGAATAGGAAGCCCGCCAGAAGAGTATGTAGGACCAATTGATGATCAAGATAAAAGGAACACTTAGAGAAGATACACCCATTTGCAGCAAAGCTAAATGACTTCTTTGAATTGGTTTTCACTGTGGACTCCCAAACAGCAGCCCTTCTCTTAGGGACTCATTAAAAAAAWATGACAAAATGAACTGTAACAAATCAGCAAAACAAAACTATATTCACCCAAGAGTTCTAAAATGACTTAAGGATGAAAAGGCTGAACTATTAATTGTGGTATGTAGCCAAAACTGCCTTAGTATCTGAACTCAGGAAAGCTCCAGGGAACTACAGGCCTGTAAGCCTGGCTTCTGTAATACAAAAATCATGAGGGACTGTAATAAAGCATGGACAATGCATTACTATGATCTCTCCAGAAGGCTTTGAAGAAGCTGACTTGTGGGTAATGGCAACRTGGCTCATGTGTGCTTTTACTTYCAGATATGTTTCACTAATTCCTTCATKAAGGCTGTTAAGGAACTTGAAACCATGGCATAAGATAGGAGGTCCCTGAATGGATATTTAAGAGACGAGGATCAAAGAGGAACATTTGAAATGTCTCCTTCTGAACAGCCATATCTCTCCCACATGAATCAAAACCAACCAAGGCTGAAGGACAGAAAAACKGGGTAATGGTCAGCATGTCAGAGGCAGTGGTTGAGTTCAGAAGACAGAGAGGCAACTTTTCCCTTGAGAATTAACGTAATGGATGACAGACACACATGGGACAGAAKAAAAGTACACGTTTTAAATAAATAGGGACTCTATATATACCATGGAGGTTAGAGAAGGAGCAGCAACGTAAGAATCATCAACTGAAAGAGATGCTGGCTTTTAAGAACAGATCATCACTCTGAAAGATCTCAGGTACTTCAATCATGAGACTGAATGACTAACTTAAATCTTCTACTTGTAAGCATTCTTGCTGCTTCTTTCCGAAYGGTTACATTGAAGAATGACAACAGGGATTGTCTTTTATGTCTTTTTTCCAAAATATCACCATAGCTTTTTATGCAGTGGGTGTTTGGTCTGTGTAACTGCCTGCCAGGGAATGTCATGGACACTAGGAGTTAATAGGGGCTCAAAGAGTGGACAACGTAGACAAAAGAGAAAATTACTGAAAAGAGAGCTTCACAAAACCACATCTAGTTCTGAAAGTCCATTTAATCAAAAAACAATGCAAGTCTGAAGTAAGTGTTATATACGCTTGCCCTAGCCACAACTGGGGACAAGAAACTGGTCAGGACCTCCAGTCCAATCTAGTACAGCTTATGTTCTTCACGTTCTTGGCATCTAAATGGAAATCAATCTACTTGGCATACATACAAGCCTGATGAGTTTATGAAGATCTCTTTCCAGTAATAAAAGACATACTAGAGTTCCTTTTTTCATTTTACTAATGTCAAACACACCACTATAAGAAACCAAACTTCATTCATTCACAGAAGCACATAACTTGGCTTGGAATTARAAGTACATCAACCTGATGTTTAATTGAAAAGTTAAAATTCTCATTAAAGATCAATAACATGACTTTCCAGCTATAGACCTTTCTGAGACTTCCCAATGAGATGCTTAAAAACCACCTTGTTTCTATATCATGATGTCACCATTTCAATCTAGACATCTATTTTTACACAGTTTACAGCTGGCTCCAAGATGGACTCACCGCTGGCCAAAGCTGAGMTCATCAGCAAAGGTGGTAGCGCCTCTGTGATAATATATTTAAGAARGGGGAAAAACTGCTGTGCAACAGCAGCCGGAAGAGAGGAATGAGAATATGTGAGAGAAACAACTCTGCAGACACCAAGGTCAGTGAAGAAGGAGGGGAGGAGGTGCTCCAGGCACCGGAGCAGAGATTCCCCTGCAGCCCAYGGTGAAGACCATGGTGAGGCAGGCTGTCCCCCTGCGGCCCATGGAGGTCCACAGTGGAGCACCCCATGTCAGAGCAGGTGGATGCGCCCGAAGGAGSCTGTAACCCCGTGCAGAGCCCGCACTGGAGCAGGCTCCTGGCAGGAGGTGTGACCCTGTGGAGAGAACAGCCCACGCTGGAGCAGGTTTGCTGGCAGGACTTGTGACCCCGTGGGG